>ML368896.1:0-29214 GCA_005239525.1 Nicotiana knightiana
CGTACCCCTATTTTGTTCTTAAATTGAGATTTTTGCACCTTTTCCTCCTAAGGCACTTAGTGGTGTATAGGTGATGTGACGAGTATCTATGCACCACCAAATTGTCTTCTTACATGATCCCCTCCCCGTTTCCAATTTAATTGCTCGGGTTATAATTGTTTCATGTCCATTGTTGATTCTATGATTACTTGGCTTGTTAATTTATTGTTAAGCGTGGTTGCAATTATTTTTGGAAAAGTATGAGTGTATTCCTTGGTTTATAGAGAGCTCCTCACGTAAAGAAGAGGGAAATGTTATTAGGTATGTACTGAGTATATATGCTTCTCTTAGTCTACCATAATCTGGTAAGTTTAAGATAGTGCTTCATTCCGTTGAGTAATTTAGGATCTTTGGGATGCTTGAGACAAGTTGTTGTGAATTGAAAGAGCCGTACTGATTCCAGAGTCCATATTCTTGATATATTTATAAAGAAAATAGTCATTCATGTTTTCACATTTGTTACATGTATTTTGTAAAGTGACTATTTGCTTTATAAGTTGACAGGGAAATAACTTGACCTTAGTATTTAAAACTAGCCACACGTGCTAAAATACAAAAAGAAGAGAATATTAAATGTCATAGTGCTTACAAAAGTTCAAGATTCTTCACTTTCAAAGCTTCCAAAAGATAGGAATATTCAAATCTTGGAATGTAGCTCCTTTTCAGACCAGATGCCCCCACAAAACCCTAATAAATTTATTTATAATGGGCTAAAATCGGGACCAATTTCGGACAAAAATGCCCTTCCAGGTCAATATGCGACCGCATATCTATTGCATAACAGACATGCGGTTTGTATTTTCTTCAGTTCCATCGCATCTTCGCAACCCTAGGTTCCAGGTAGTCGTCGGATTTTGGTTATGCGGTCCGCATTATTGATATGCGATCGCATATTTCCATCGCATTCCTGATTGCAACAACTTCTCATAGAGGTTTGCGATCCATTATGCGGCCTGCAAACTTGTTATGCGGTTGCATAATGGACCGCATTTCCTTCGCTTGTATTGGAAAAACAATCTGTGATGATTTGCGGTTTCCTCTAGCATTATGTGGTCCGCATGTTAAGTTTGCAGTCCACATGTTCGGTTTGCGGTCCACATTTTGTCTTCTTCTTGCCCTTTTTCGGAATTTTGATTTCATTTCCATGTTTTTAGGTCCTCAAGCCTCATGCACTGCAAAACATCAAAATTACATATGTATAACAGACAATTTCATTTAAAACGAGCTACAATCTAAGCAATTGGTAATAAATGTGCCGAAATTCTCCGGCACATCAACACCCCCAACTTAAACTATTGCTTGTCCTCAAGCAACTAAAACAACACTATCCTATTCTAGACTCTAACTAAACGATTAGGAAAAATACTGACCATGGACAGTTTTAATCGTCAGTTTTACAAGCATGCACTTTCGTTTATTTACCCTTCCTGAACAACCATTGTTATCTACAAAGAAGCTAATCGACTTGTGAACTTTGAGCCTCGACCAATTTGACAAAACGTTACTCCTAGCTGAGTGCACTTGCGTTCGACTTCAAGAAATCAACTTCTGTTAAACCTCACAGTTCATGTGCCCTCACTAGAAAGAAGGTCCCAAAATCACAATATTTACAAAGACAACACACTGGACAATTTCACAAGAACACTCACTCTCACAACGAATTTCAAGTGTTACTACATGCCATGTCATAGGCTTGCCCTTATTTTAATTCATCGCCTATTCAAGAACATTCGGTTGGAGATCCCATAAGGACTTTTTAAGCTTGTAATGTAGGTTTAGGAAAGGGTCGGATAAACATTTGGTATACAAGTGACTACACCCTCCTTGAACACTACTCATATTTTTCTTTCTTGTTGCACTTTGTTTATTTTTCAAACCACATAGCCCTTATTGGCTCCTAGTTACCAACATAGAACCACCTTAAATACCTTTCTAATTTTCTTCAAGGCTCCATACACACACACACACACACACACACACATATCTTTTTTTTTCTCTTTTGGAGCTTGAATAATTTCATGTGAATATTTTGAGGTATACGTTTCTACACTCAATGTACAATCTTATCAATTTCCACTTGACACCACACCCCCAACTTAGGCTTTTAGCCTCTCAGTTGTTCAAGGAGGGATGGGTTCAAAGAAGGAGAAGGAATTATTTCACAAAAGGGTAAGGTTTGTAATGAGGTGGCCATGAAAAGGTTAAAGGCTCAAATGGGATGACTTGTGATAATATTTCTACAATGGGTATCTTCAAAGGCTAACTGGGTTTTCAAATAACACAAAGACTGACTTAGGTCATTTCTCCAACCAAATGTAATTATCATTAGCATCGAACGACCAACCGGGCAAGTTCTAGATGACAGGAGTAAACACAAGAATTATTTACACAAATACTGACACACATGGCACATGAACTGTTTGACTCAACATAGTTTTAGCTCTCTAGTCAACTCAGAGCTTTCATCATATTACATGCATAATTCTAAGTAAACATAGAGTCAAAGAGCGAGCCTTAAGTTCACAAAGATGATTTTTTTTAACAGAAGGGTACTGATTATTTACAAACATACATGCTTGAAACTAGACAATTATACCAAAACGATCAAAATGTTTCATCCTACTGCCATGGTTCTACTATTACTCCCTTGGAAAAGAACCCGACGAATAAAAACCAAGGGTAATTCATTGCTAATTACTAAAGATGTACATGCATACAACTATCTAATTGTTTTTATTTTTTTATTTTTTTTATGACATATATACAAAGATAACACAAATATATACAAGTGTTGAAGAGAAATTTGCTTATATATATACCAAGATCACTCAAATATGTACAAGATTTAAGGGGTACAAAAATATATACAAGGCTATCCCACCCCCAACTTAAAAGCATGCATTGTCCCCAATGCATAAGAATTGTAAAACAGAGTATTAGGGGCTCCCTGGGGCGCACTAAGGGCTATGGGAGTCTGTAGCCTACTGAATGGTGGTGGGGTCACCCTCTGATACTGGGGTTGGGACTAATGAGATCGCAACTTGATGAGTGATCTCCAAGGGTGGAGGAGGGATCTTCACCTGCCCTGATGATGATACTGGGGCCTGGGAGCTACTAGGCTCGCCTGATGGTGGCTGAGTGGTCGATGGATCGGATGGGGAGACCATCTCTGCTAGCGAGTGTGCTATCGCCTGCTGTATAGCTTCTTCTTCTTCTTCTTCTTCTTCTTCTTCTTCTTCTTCTTCTTCTTCTTCTTCTTCTTCGTCTTCTTCTTATACAGCAGTAGTGATAGCAACCTGTTTACCTTTGTCCTGAGGACCCTCATCCTCCTCGGACAATGCCACCTCATCAGTCTCCCCATCCTCGGACTCTGCAGTGTGCCCGGAATCTTCCCCAGACGAGATGTCAATGTGTGCAATGGGAGCTGGAGTCTGGGAAGCCCCGATAGTCTGTGGCTCGGGAGCTGTCATCAATGTAGAGAAGTCAAGATCCAACCCAGCAATGGACGTGCCAGCTCCGTGCTCTCCTTCCTTTGGCATGAAGGAGGATAGATCGAACTCCAGGTTTTGCATTTTGTGGAGCTCACTCTTCAGCGTGTCAACATTTTCACGGAGCTTTGGTAGGCCTCCAAACGCACCCCGCTCTACTTTTCCAAGCCTCACCTCAATCTGCTTTAGGCGATCCTCATAAGAGGTATGCTGTTTTTGGAGTGTTGTCACTGAGGATTGGAGAGGAGTCAATGCTTGCCTGATAAGTTTGGGGAGGTCCTTCAGAAGCCGGTCTACCTTAGCATTTGTATGCTGAGCTAAGAGACCTAGCCTTGAAAGAGCTGGCAGCGCGGCAGCAGGCTGGGCAATGGTAGCCTGTGAAGTGGGCTGTGGATGCCACTGTGGCCTGAAGAGAGACAGGTGTGTGAGAATTTGAGATGTCTGTATGAGCAGGAATAGGTATATGAACCTCTGGAAGAGCAACAACTACCTGTGGCGCCGCATCACTAATGCGCGTGATATCAATATCCTTCAGCGCTTTCACCGTCTTGTCATGGTGCGGCAAAAGAGGGACTTCCACAGCCTTACAGAGGATGTGATCAAGCACGGGAATGGGAGTGACATGGCCGTCTGGTTGGTCCGGATCCCTAAATCTCGGAAGATAATGTCATCCACATCAATCTTGATCCTGGTCATAATGCATGCAATGAGAAAACCTTTCTCAATGCTTATATCAGTTTCATTCCTGGAGGTATCAAGCGAGAGGTGACAAAGCTGAGCCAGAACCTACCCTCTCGTGTGAGATCTTCCTTGAAAATTTTATGCATAGGGTCAATCCAAGTTGGGGTCCCCTTTGCTATCACTGAGGCTATCCAGGCACGTTCACTATCTCTGTTGGCCTATTTGGTCTCGTACTCAGCTGTGCCCGGACTCCAGTTTGAAAAATGTAGATCAGTTATAGTGCCTTTTTCACAAACCACCAGCTTCCCCTGCACCACGACTGATTCACAGAAGACCTTGTTGCGCTTGTGATGAGGAGTTCCGGAGGCTCCGTAGGATGCATAAAAATCTTGCACCAGTGTTTCATTGAAATCATCCGGGATCTCAGTGAAGCATTCCCAGTTTTTTGCTTTAGTGTTCTCCAGTATGTGAGGGTACTGCTCATGTAGTCCGTTCAGACTCAGTTGTTTCTCTTAAAGGATTTTCCGTTTCTTGAGCCCTTCTTTATACAGAGTCATAGAGCTTGTGACCCCAAAACGGAGTTGGAAATCATCTCCTCTTTTTCTTCTTGCCTCAGACTGTAAGTCGACTGATGGAAAAGTTTCCTCCTCATTAGACTGCGAGGGTTGTTCAACAGCAGGTCGGGATGGTTCTGGTCGTGAACGCTTGGCTTGTTCTGCTTGTTAGCCGGTGGAGGCCCTTTTTTTAGTAGCAACAGATTTATTGGGAGCCATATCTGCAAAGATCCTAAGTGTGAGCGACATAGCAGACATAAGAGGAAAATATTGCAACGGAAGTAGAAAATGCAACGGGTTATGCGGTCGCATAACCATTATGCGAACCGCAAACCTGTCGCACATTTGTATGACTGCAGGAGAATTTCAGTTATGCGGTGGGTTATGTGATCGCATAACCACTATGCGGTCCGCATTCCCAATCGCAAAACTGTAGGATTATAATGATCAACCAACTATACGATCGCAAAAAGCATCGCAAAGATGAGTTTGCGATCGCAAACTTGTCGCACACAACTGTTCACAAGAGGCCACAGGTTGTCTGAGTATGCGGTGAATTTGTGGTCCGCATATCAGTTATGCAATTACAAAAGCCTCAGCAATTTGTCATTACATCAGGCCACCTAGGGTTATGATTTGCGGCTGCTTTGCGGACCGCAAATCGACTATGCGGGCCGCAAAAGTCATCGTCCCCAAGCTTTGCTTCTACCCCTAACAATGGTGGTCCCTAAATTCATTACCCAGCAAGCTCAACTTAACTAATTATGCAAGAACTCCCATGACGAAAAGATACCCCCAAAGAACAACACAAAATTAAAGAGACAACAAGGGACTAAAAATAACGCGAACAACAAACAAAAAATTAAAACTAAAAACAACAGAGATGAAGTAAGGAAAGAGGACATACCAGAGTTAGATGAATGAGAAGCAAGCAAGGAGATGAATTCAAGCAATGTGATCTTTGTTCACTTGTCTAATTTCAAACTAGCCGTGTCCCTCTCTTCTTTATTTTTGTTTTTGTTTTGTTTAAGTGTGAATTTTGTGCGTGAGAGTGCTTGTGTGCAAATGAAGGGGGTTATGTGAAGGTGGTAGGGTTACTTACCTGGTGAGAATGCGGTGCGTAAGTGACCGCATAACACATTATATGACCGCATAACACATTATGCGACCGCATAAGTGTTATGCGGTAATGTTAGCTCAGGTCGCTCACACCCATTATGCGGTGCACCTTTGCGATCACATAAACGATATGCGGTATGCAAAGTGCACATCTTCGCTGAATTTTGGCAACCAATATTTGCCCCAACAATCTGTCCAGGTCTGCGATGACTATGCGGTCCGCATAGTCAATATGCGACCGCATACGTATAGCAAACTTCCCTTAGTGACTTTTCTTCCATTTCATTAGCAATTTCACCCTGTTTTATGACCTTTTGGATCACCTGCACTCTAACACACACTTTAAATTTCTCAATTTAATCTATCTAACAAAAATTAAAAATTAAAGGACAAAAAGGATGTTACCACACATGGGTTGCCTCCCATGAAACGCTTGATTTAACGTCGCGGCACGACGAAGTTGGCCCCTCTTCGGGCTTACTCGTTGGTCGGGCATGGACCATGTTTGAGAGCTAACTGTTCCACCAAATGTTTTTCTCCATTTGTGCCCAAGTAGTGCTTGACTCGTTGACCATTCACTTTGAAGGTTCGGAGCCTATACTTAGATTCAAATTCCACCTTGAATGGACCGGACCACTTCGATTTGAGTTTGCTGGGAAACAATTTGAGCCTTGAACTGAAGAGCAAAACCAAGTCACCCGACTTGAACTCCCTTTTCAAGATGTTTTTGTCGTGGACGAACTTCATCCTTTCTTTGTACACAGCTGCGCTCTCATATGCATGGAAGCGGAATTCTTCCATTTCATTGAGTTGTGTTAACCTCAAATTTGCAACTTCAGCCCAGTCGAGGTTCAACCTTTTTAGAGCCCACATGGATTTGTGTTCCAGCTCTACGTTAGATGACATGCCTTGCCGAAGACTAACCGATAAGGAGAAGTGCCAATAGGGGTCTTGTACGCTGTGCGGTATGCCCACAACGCATCATCTAGCTTCCTTGACCAGTCGGTCCTATTTACATTAACAATTTTTTTCTAGAATATTCTTTATCTTCCGGTTGGAAACTTCAACTTAGCCACTTGATTGAGGGTGATAAGGTGTGGCCACCTTATGCTTGACGCCATATTTCTCCAGTAGCCCCGTGAAAGCCTTGTTAAAGAAGTGAGACCCACCATTACTAAGAATGGCTCTAGGAGTGCCAAACCGTGTGAATATGTTTTTCTTTAAAAATGCGGTCATGCTCCTTGCCTCATTGTTTGGTAAGGCGATTGCTTCAACCCATTTGGACACATAGTCCACTGCCACCAAGATGTATTTCATACCACACGAGCTCACAAAGGGACCCATAAAATCAATTCCCCACACATCAAAGATCTCGACTTGTATCACAAAGTGTATTGGCATTTCATGCCTCTTAGAGATTGATCCTTGCCTCTGACATTGGTCACAAGCCTTGACCATTTGATTGGCATCATGATAAATCGACGACCAATAATAGCCACATTCAAGTACCTTCACCGCCGTTTGATTTCCCCCATGATGACCCCCAACCTGTGAGTCATGGCATGCCTTTAGAATTGGCATAATCTCCTCTTCTGGAACACACCTCCTAATGATGTTATCAGCACAAATGCGGAACAAGAATGGTTCTTCCCAGTAGTATTTCTGACACTCTCTCAAAAACTTCTTCTTCTGGTAAGCTTCCAATCCATCCAGAATGAGGTCACTAACCAAGTAGTTAGAAATATCGGTGTACCACAGAGTAGATGAAGAAGACAATGCCAAGATGTGCTCATCAGGAAAGGCATCATTGATATCAAGATTTTCTTTCGGTCGTCCGTCCTCTTCAAGCCTAGATAGATGATTTTCCACTTGGTTTTCTGTGCTCTTGCGGACTTTGACCTCGAAGTCAAATTCTTGCAATAAGAGTACCCATCAGATTGACCTTGGTTTGGTATCTTTCTTTTCCATGAGATAGCGAAGAGCGGCATGATCGGTGTGGACCACCACCTTAGACCCCAAAAAATAAGCTCGAAATTTTTCAAAGGCATATACAATAGCAAGAATTTCTTGCTCTGTCACAGTATAGTTCACTTGCACACCGTTGAGCGTCTTGCTTGCATAATAGATAGGATGGATAACCTTGCTATTCCGTTGAATCAGAACTACTATAATAGCTACACCACTGGCGTCACACATGAGCTCGAATGGAAGAGACCAATCCGGTGTGACAATAAGGGGTGTCGTGGTGAGCTTCTCTTTTAGTTCCTCAAATGCCTTAAGGCACTTTTCATCAAACACAAACTTGGTGTATTTTTCAAGGAGCTTGCACATAGGATTTGCAATTTTGGAGAAGTCCTTGATAAAGCGCCGATAGAACCCGGCATGCCCCAAAAAGCTTCAGACACCTTTTACCGAGGTTGGTGGAGGAAGTTTGGAGATGATTTCAATTTTTGCTCGATCAACCTCTATGCCATGTTCTGAAATTGTGTGGCCCAAGACAATGTCTTCATCCACCATGAAATGGAATTTCTCCCAGTTTAGCACAAGGTTCGTCTCCTCACATCTCTTGAGCACTTATCTAAGATTGTCAAGACAATGCTCAAAAGAGTCACCTACCACCGAAAGGTCGTCCATGAATACCTCTAGGAAATCCTCCACCATGTTTGAGAAGATGGACATCATGTATCTTTGGAAGGTATCCCGAGCGTTGCATAATCCAAACGACATCCGGATAAAGGAAAAAGTTCCATAGGGGCAAGTGAATGTTGTCTTTTCTTGGTCCTCCAATGATATGTTGATTTGGTTGTAGCCGGAATACCCATCAAGGAAGAAATAAAATGACCTTCCCGCTAGCCGATCAAGCCTTTGATCAATAAAAGGCATAGGGAAATGGTCTTTTCACGTGGCACTGTTGAGCTTCCGATAGTCCATGCACACTCTCCACCCAGTGACTGTCCGTGTTGGGATGAGCTCATTCTTTTCATTGTGGATTACTGTCATGCCTCCTTTTTTTGGTACACATTGCATCAGACTCACCCAAGAACTATACGCAATAAGGTAGACAACCCCGACATCCAACCACTTGATTATCTCTTTCTTGACCACCTCTTGCATCGATGGATTCAATCTCCTTTTGTGTTCAACACTCGGCTTGCTTCCTTCCTCCAATTGGATTTTATGCTCACAAATTCTGCAGAAATTCCTCGGATGTCCGCTATTGTCCATCCAATTGCTTGTCAGTGTTCCCCCAAGACATTCAACAATTTACCTACCTGCACATCATCCAAAAAAGAGGAAACGATTACGGGTAACGTATCATTAGAGACAAGAAATTTATACCTCAAATGTGATGGAAGTGGCTTGAGCTCCAGTTGTGGTGGATCAATGATGGAAGGCTTTGCGGGAGGAGTGGCTCTATTCTCTAAGTCAAGAGAGAGCTTCTTCGGTGCATAAGTGTAGGACCCACGTCCTTCCAATGCATTCACGGCGTCTACGATACCCCTCCATGTCTTCACCATCAAAATTTACCAAAATTGCCGCCAAGGCCTCACCGAGGCACTCTTCCTCCATCTTCCTGTCACTAGCATCCTCGACCTCATCAACAACATCTATGACCGAGATCCCTTCATATGCATTCGGCAACTTCAAACCCTTACTAGCTTGGAAAGTGACTTCCTCATCATTCACTCGGAACTTGATTTCATTTTGTTCCGAGTCCATCAAAGCTCTTCCCGTAACAAGGAATGGTCTTACCAATATGATAGGAATTTCCTTGTCAACCGCACAATCAAGGATAACAAAGTCGATCCGGATAAGGAACTTCCCCACTTTCACTAAGACATCATCAACAATACCCACGGGTCTCTTGATTGAACGGTCGGCCATTTGCAATCTCATACTCGTAGGTCTTGGCAAACCCAATCTCGCTTGCTTGTAAATAGAAAGAGGCATCAAGTTGATGCTGGCTCCATTATCATAAAGTTCTCTTGCAAAATCTCTCAACCCAATAGTACATGGGATGGTAAATTCTCCCGGTTCTTCCTTCTTCTCAACGGTTGTCGTAGAAATAATAGAACTAACCCGGTGAGTCATACTCACCGCTTCGTTCTTGGTAGATCTCTTCTTGGTCATCAAGCCCTTTAAGTATTTTGAAAATTCCGGCATCTCTTGGAAAGTCTCCAAGAACTGGATGTTCACCGACAATTGCTTCAAAATATCAAAAAAATTCTCGAACTTGCTATCATCTTTCCGTCTTGCAAACCTTTGAGGGAATGGAGGAGCAGGTCGAGGAGCTTTTGGGGTCTCCTTCACATTTTCCTTAACTTCTTCATGCTTTGATTTTTTGGACTTTCACCTCTTGGGAGGGATTCTCACTTTCAACAACAACTAGCACTTCAACTTGTGCCTCAACTTCTTGCTCACGATCATCCACTTCAACTACTTGTTCACTTTCATCTTGAATTACTTTCCCGCTTCTAGTAGTAATAGCCATGAAATGAGAAGATGGACCACTTACATTCCCCTTTGGGTTGTCAATTGTATCACTTGGAAGAGTACCTTTGAGCTTTGGATTTTGTTCTCTTGACAAGTCTCGCATTTGCATCTCAAGCTTTTGTATAGAGGCGGTATGTGACCCCACGATTTCGGACATGTTCTTCATTGTAGCATCACCTCTCTCTTGATTTTGCAAGATCTTTTCAAGCATTCCTTTCAACTTGGATTCATTTGAAGGACCCTCCTTGTAGTGCGAGGAGTTAGAATATTTCCCCTTTGGTGGAACGTAGGGGTTGGAACTCCGGTTGGCATAGTTGTTATTGTTGTTGTTCCAATTACCTTGACTCGACCCACCTTGATCATTGTGCCAATTTTGTTGGCCTTGCCCTTGCGAGTTTGGCCTCCATTGATTTTGTTGGCGATACCCACCTTGAGGATTATGGACATAGTTGGCTTCTTCGAATTCTTGATTTCCCATTGGTTGCATATGTTCCACAACATTTACCTTCTTTGTTTGGCTTTCCGTGAACATTTTGGTTAGCACATCAATTTTTGTGGCAAGCCCGACAATCAATTGGTCTCTCTCTTGGTTTTCTTTCATCATGTTGGTTAGAGACGGAGTACCATAAGAAATTCCACCACTAGCATCTTCAGAATGCCATGCTTGATTGTGTTTGGCCATTTTATCCAGAATCTGCGCAATCCGGGTGAATGATTTGTCCATGAAAGATCCGTATGCTGCATTTTTTGCTATGGACTGGAACAATGGATCCAAACCCATGTATAGCTTCTCCATCAAAATAGCATTCAGAAAACCATGGTTCGGTGACATCACTAAGTATAACTTGAATCGGTCCCACGCTTCATGTAAGTGTTCTCTTGGTATTTGTTTGAAGAAGAAGATTTTATCTCTAAGCTCAGACTTCTTGCTCTGTAGGAACCACTTTTACAAAAAGGCACGGACAAGCTCGGGCCAAGAAGTGATAGATTGAGGAGGTAGATTTTGAATCCACTTTCTCTTTTCTCCAGTCAATAAGTATTTGAATACTCGCAATCTCAGGGCGTCATCTGTTACATTGTTCTGTTTATGCATGGCACACACATCCAAGAAATTCCTAAGGTGTTGCGTTGGATCATCATCAGTAGAGTTCCTGTATAATCCTTCTGCCTTAAGCATTAGGATTAACCCGTGCTCTACTTTGAATGTAGCAGCTTCAACCCGTGGAGGAAGGATAGCGTTGGTATCATCAAGATATTCCTCAATGTCCGCAAAGAGATTCTCCTCTTCATCATAATCGTCCATTCTTACCTAGCACACCAAGCAAAGCAAGCAAAATGTGATGAAATAGAAAATATGTAAAGTAAAGTGCACACTAGTTAGTAATTTCAAAATCGTATTCCCTGGCAACGGCGCCAAAATTTTATATGCTCAAATTACACCTTAAAATAGTGTAAAGAGATCGATGTCAAATATAGTAACCCAACTAGGTTGGGGTCGAATCCCACAGGGAATAGGCGTGAAAAATTTACTTGAGTAGTGTGAAGCTTAACTTAAGTCGTATTTCTATTCCGTTAGAGTAACAAGAGTATTGTAGTTGATTGTATGATAATTGGGTGAACTTTAACAAATATGATTGTATAAGATTGCAATTAGTTTGGTAAACTAAACCAAGGTTGTGTCCCCTTCAATGAAGTGTAATGCTATCGGTGTTAATATGATATATTTCTAATGGAAGGTCCTTTTTATATGCAAATGATTTCTAAATAACTATCCAATATTTTTCAATAGTTGGGTAGTATTTTCTCCTTATGATTTTTCCAAATATAAAAGAGTTTAATTTAAGAGTGATCAATTTATGCCAAATAAAACTCACTTATTCCTAAGCGATTCTATTAAACAAAGTTTAAAGCCTTGAGTCTTTGATATTTACTTCTAGCAAACTCTAACTCATTTTTCCAAGTAAAGAAAGAATATAATGGCACTTGTTAATGTTTGCAACCACCAACAATAAATGAAGAATGAGAAATAAATATATATCAACCAACCATATTATATATATATATTCAATGTTAAACATCCCATTAACATTACACCCATTTAGGGTCCANTATATATATATATATATATATATTCAATGTTAAACACTCATTAACATTACACACATTTAGGGTCCACAACCTTAGTATTTAAAACTAACCACACATGTTAAAATACAAAAAGAAGAGAATATTAAATGTCATAGTGCTTATAAAAGTACAAGATTCTTCACTTTCAAAGCTTCCAAAAGATGGGAATATTCAAAGCTTGGAATGTAGATCCCTTTTCAGACCAGATGCCCCCACAAAATTCTAATAAATTTATTTATAGTGGGCTAAAAATCGGGACCAATTTCGGACAAAAATACCCTTCCAGGTCAATTATGCGACCGCATATCTGTCGCATAACAGACATGCGGTTCGCATTTTCTTCAGTTCCATCTCATCTTCGCAACCCTAGGTTCCAGGTAGTTGTCACATTTTTGTTATGCGGTCCGCATTGTTGATATGCGATCGCATATTTCAATCGCATTCCTAATCCCAAAAACTTCTCCTGGAGGTTTGTGATCCATTATGTGGCCCGCAAACTTGTTATGCGGTCGCATAATGGACCGCATTTCCTTCGCTTGAATTGGCCAAACAATATGTGGTGATTTGCGGTTTCCTTGAGCATTATGCGGTCCGCATGTTCAGTTTGCGGTCCGTATTTTGTCATCTTCTTGCCCTTTTTCGGCTTTTTGATTTCATTTCCATGTTTTTAGGTCCTCAAGCCTCATGCACTGCAAAACATCAAAATTACATAAGTATAACAGATAATTTCATTTAAAACGAGCTACAATCTAAGCAATTGATATTAAATGTGTGGAAATTCTCCGGCACATCAGTGGATAGGGAAAATATATATGATTGTGATAAGGGTAGACAGAGAGAATATAAATAATGACAGTGATAATGGAGGATAATTATGCTTTACTGATTTTTATTGCAAAGATTTGAAAGTTTATTATTTTATCCTACCATTTTCCCATATCTTGCACATTTGGTTATTTTAAATTAAAGTTTGGAAACTTGTAAAGTTGTGTGAAATTTTGGTGACAGCCGAGGCCTGGAATTGGCAACTGAGTTATTTTATTTATTTATTGTTGCAGTTAAATTTCTTGTTTGCGTAGAATTGTTTTATTACTTTATTATATATACGTATTGTCGCAGGTTAAGTTATAATTTCCCCGCCTTAGCCTCATCACTACTTCGTCGAGGTTAGGCTCGGCACTTACTCAGTACATGGGGTCGGTTGTACTAATACTATACTCTGCACACTTTTATGCAGATCCAGGTACCGGCCAGCAATAGAGATTTTTAGTAGCCGCTATTCATTATCCGGAGACACGAGGTATATCTACCGGGTTTCGTAGATCCCGAGAGTCTTCTCTTAGTTCGTAGAGACTGTTTTATAATTTTCCTAAAACAGTTATATTATTTCTTTCAGCTCATTGATTGTAGTATTCTTTAGTAGTTCGTGAATTGTGACACCAGACCCTGGGGTAGTCTTAGAGTTATTTATATAATTAGTTCGTGACTCAGTTTATTTATTTGTTTATTATTTTATATTTGGGGTTATTCTTTGGAAACCATTAGATTAAGTTTACTTTAAATTTATTTTATTATGTTTAAATGGATAATCAAAGGAAAATAGCTAATCGAACTCTAACATTGGCTTGCCTAGCAAGTGTGGTGTTAGGCGCCATAACGATCCCTAAGGTTGGGAATTTGGGTTGTGACAATGTGATAACTTTTTTTTATATATGAATTGTTTATATATTCTTACTGTTTTATATAGATTGTCATTCCGTTTTTACTTTCTTCACTTTTGAAAAATTCACACTAAGCACACACCTAGCGATTGTGTGGTTTGCGGCCGTGCACTTTTCAAAAATACCTTTTAGGGAAAAGTTTGTGGGTAAGTCGATAAGCGGTGAAGTCGACAGTCACAGACTTTTCACTTTCAAGTTGTCCGCTTGGGAGAAGACCAGTCTAGAGAAACCCACTCTTAGACAGCCTAAGATAGAGCTAAACTAAAACCCTTTTAAGAGCATGCATGATTTTAACCCTTAGCGATTTGATACCGAGGTGTATTAAATCCATTAGTTAACCTTAACTATATGTCCAAGTGGATTTTCAACCCCAAGTGACATCTTATCATGTATATGTGCATTATTTGAAGGGTGAACATGCCAATTATGTGGACCATTTGCTCTAAATTAATTAAATCCTAGTTAAAAGAGCATGACTAGTTTTTCTATGGTATGTATGAAATTTTTTAAATGACATAATCGGGCGGAAAAAAAATGAAGTTTATACATAACGAAAATATCTTTTGTTATACTCTTTGATCTTTTATTACAAAAAAAAAAAAGAAGAAGAAGATTTAAGCAATTCATGAACTTTATTTTCTTTTGAAAATAAAATAAAATAAAATAAATTTATTAGTTTACAACAATGGTATGATACATAATGACATAGTTATCTCTCAAAGACACGTTAGGCCTTAGGCCTACCCCTGGCACAAAGAGGTCCTACGCATACCGGGATGTGCTATTATTTATTATGCTTTGGAATGTGTCACGTGCTTCGCTTGCTTACTTGACTTTATTGTTTTTACTAACATCATTTGTTATTTTTTAGAAAAAAAATATTGACTATTCAACTTGCTTACTTCTTAATTTAAATATATACTTTATTTGTTCATATATCATATCATATTATATTATAAGCGAAAAACCCCAAAATAAAAGTTGAATTACCATATTACCCATAAAAGCTGAGTGACTGTTTTGCCCTTAAATTACACATTTACTCCTATAATTTTTTGTGCTTAAAAAGTAAATTTACTTTTCATAAATTAATGATGTTGTATTAAAAATGAAATTATTAGATAAATATACCAATACTTGTCCAGGTGCAACTCTCACTTACTACACAACCTATTCAATTTGTTGCAATTGTTTTCACTTTTCATATTTCAATACTTATTGCAACCTTTAGAATACCTATTCAACATTTTAATTCTTTTCAACTTCCAATAATAACAACAAATGGGAAGGTGAACCTTTGCCAGTACCATTTATATCCTACTCAAACATGAAAAACGGACAACTAAGCAATTATTCTTCTGTGAAGCCATTATCTATTAAAAGCATCATTCTTCAAAATTAATTATGCATATTGCTCAGCATCGGCAACACAAAAAACCAAACTACAAGTGCCAAACCAGGTTAATTGATTTCTCTTTTTAGTCACTTTCCACAAGGTTTTACTAATTCTATAGCTAACTAATGATATCTTACCATAAATAGAATGGTAAAAGGAATTTTTGAGAAATTTATGGAACATGCACTGTCTAAAATTTTAAATTTTTTTTGTGTTCCACTCTATTTCTATTCTTCTATTTTTTCTTCGGCTCTTTAAGCTTTACAATAATTAAATAACTGTAATAGCAGGCATTTCTAGTTCCCTTTTCCTTTGCCTTTTTGTCTATTTATTATTCATTGTATGATTCAATAACAATATTTTATTACTCTTCTTTTTTTATACATCATCTTAATTATATTGCGGTTTTCATGTTCTTTTAGCATAAAAAAAATATTCTTCTATTATAATTTTTAGATGAGCTTGTGATAAATTAAGTAATCTGACATAAGGTAGCTTTTTTGGTGCATTGACATACATACATGAGCTTGCATTTCATTAGTTTTAGTATTGTTATACATATAGTATTGCATCTATATATAAAACCTTTGGTCCTCTAAAATTTATCCTAAAAAGAAAATTTTGTCATCTAAATATGTAGTAATCAGAGTCATTATTGCTCTTTGGTGAAGCTTGATAATTGGCTTGATATTTTGGAATCATCAGCGTGTTTGTCATGATCCAAAATTCATTAAAGATCATGATGACACCGAACACCACTGTCAGACAAGCCAATACTAATNTTCCTTTATTGGCTTACGTAAGGCTCAGTCTTATTATAGCAAAGAAATTGGGGCAGGTTTTTAGCATGCAGGTTGAGCATGCTCGAAAGGGACATCATGCCATGGAGTAATAATTAAAAACTTTCTAAAGATTGGGGAAATTTTTTGAAAATGCCATATTCGTGCAAGTAAAAGAACCTGCGCTAGAGCTAAAGCTTTGATGTTCGACATGACTCAGCCTTCACAAACTTCAAATCAATTCGCTTCCATGTCAACAAGTCTCGATCGTTAGAGCCCTCTAGATAATAATTCATCCTCGTCCATCCATTTTTAAATGTAGGCCATCGTTTCTAGTTTAAGGCTTATACTTAACCATATCATGAATTAATCTATCTAATCGTATACTCTATTATTTTTATGCATTTATTTCATTATGATGAATATGATAATACTTTATTTTTGTTTGTAAAGTTTTATTTTTTCTTTAAAGGTTGCCTAGCATTGAACACTTTTTTGGCTGCGAATTTGTATAAAGATGAGGCTATCATGGTAGACCGATCTGAAGAATTCAACACTAGTAAGGGATTGTTGCAAGCACAGACTGATGGTACAAAAGCGAATGTGGTACGAAGAAACACGTTGGTTAATCTCTGAAACACTTTCGACCTACTTCCAAATACAACCTCCGCTTCTAGCTCCACCCAAAATATTTGCTTAACCATATCTCCTTACCCAACTCCTATTTATACAATCTCTCCACAAATACCAATAACCTACAATCCCAATCAAGTCATGATAATTCCTAATACCAACTTCATAGTACCATAACTCAATTCGAGGAGGAAAATCAAAACCAACTACCAGTATGCTCGTATAAGAGACTTGAAAAAGAAACCAAGAAAATTTGCCGCGAAAATTTTGGAGACTGAACTCCATAATTTGAAGAAAGTCATTGGAGAAGAATTTGTAGTCGAGAAATTATCAAAGCTTATGATATGAAGATTTGTGTTTGCATCCAGATGTTGAGCTTCCGCCAGGGTACAAGCTGCCAAAGTTCAATACTTTTAATGGGATTGGAGATCCCATTGCTCATTTAAAGGATTACTGCAGTATATTGATTGGTATTGGACATAATAAAGCTATACGAATGAGACTATTCATTCAAAGCTTGTCTGAATTAGCACTCACTTGGTACACCAGATAAGACTTTAAAAAATGGCGTACATGGGAAGATATGGCTCACGATTTTGTGAAGCAATATGAGTTCAACATTGGACGTGATCCGCACATGACTGATTTGCTCAAAATAAAAAAAAATTCCGCATGATTCTTTTCAAGAGTATGCCATGCGATGGAGATTAGAAGCTTCAAAAATACATCCTCCATTGCCCGAGGGAGAATTGATCTCAACCTTCATTCAAATTCAAGAAGGCATATATTTTGATAAGCTGCTCGCAACTTGTGCACGCAATTTCTTCGATTTGATTCGAANCAAGAATGTAGAATTCAGTAAGGGAGAGTTGTGGATGGTTCGACAACTCAAGCTATTAACCAAACCTTCCATCAAGAGATACCTGAAAACCGGCGAGGCAAAAAAAAAGAACAGAATCCAGTTGCCACGACTATGCACCAACCAAAATGCTATGACAATACTCATATTTCGCAAAATTATGCCAATTCCAACTATATGAGCATGCACCTCAAGCCTAATCACCAGCAAAATTTTCAACAGAATTTTCAGAAGCAATCTTCCCGAGCACAATGCAACCCTCGACAACAAAAGAAGATGAAGTTCTGCTCTTTCACTCCTTTGGATGAGCCATTGGTTGACATACTTGATAGGTTGAAAGCCAAAGGTCTTCTACAACCAAGGAAAGTGTTTATCTCTGAGCATCGACTTCAAAACTTTGATCCATCCAAGAATTGTACATTTCATTCAAACATTCAAGGACATGACACTAAAGAATGTTCAGCCCTCAAATTCAAGATACAAAGCATGATTGAACAACGAAAGATAACAGTACAACATGAGTTACCAAGCAGTGAATGCACCGCAGGCACAATCATTGTCAAAGGCGATCCATCAAAATTGGAACCACGGTGTTTGAAGAGAAAGCTCATAGCATATCAGGAGGAATGAGAACGATGTCATATCGCAACCATTCTCCACCCGCCCGCCCTTAGTACTACTCTTTTGAAATTCCTCTAAGACTTTTGTAATGAACTACGTTTTGACATGACTCCCGTTTAAGAGGGGATACGTAGGCAACCCTATGAGTTCAGTCTCAATATAATTAAAATTTATTTCCCCCACAAGACAAAACCGGGGCAGATTTCACAAAAGGATTCTTATTATTCAGAAAAATAGTAGAGCTAAATCCTGGTCTACCGCATCAGCAAGTTTGAAATGCCATAGCAAAATAGTTGCAGATTCAACGCCAAATTTGATGTTCCATGCAAGGCAACTATTTTTTTTATACTAACATCTCTTTTTGAGTAATGTAGGGGAAACCTTTAGCTATGCTTGAATGATATTTCACACTATTTTAGAAGCTCAACATCAAGTCAGAAGTTGCAAGAGGAAGAAAAGGATCAAGCCAAATTATCGCAAATTATATTTTGAAACTCATAGTTTTCTTTGAGTGCAGGAATTTCTAATAACAACTTCAGCATGAAAATTCCCAAATCATTGGCACCGCGACCTGAATATTTTCTTCTGTAAAGGCACTGCATCAAACTCTCCGCACCATGGATATTCACTACCACAAAGTCATAGCACTAGAATTTTTGCATCGCACCATGAATTACCACTACAAAATGGGCACCATATCAAGATCTCTGCAACATGTCAAGCTCTTCGCACTGCATCAATTTTTGTAATTGCAAATCAAGCGCCACATGTCAGGCCTATCCGCCCTCAAATAGGATATATTGGGTCTATCCGTCCTCAAATAGGATATATCGGATCCATCCGCCCTCAAATAGGATATATCGGGTCTATCCGCCCTCAAATAGGATATTTTGGGTTCATCCACTCTCAAATAGGATATATCGGGTCTATCCGCCCTCAAATAAGATATATCGGGTCCATCCGCCCTCAAATAGGATATTTTGGGTTAACCTCCCTCGAATGGAACATATCATGGTCGTCCACCTTCAAATATGACATTGAGCTAATCCACCATCAAATAGGATATATCGGGTACATCCTCTCTCAAATTGGATATTTTGGGTTACCCACCCTCAAATAGGAAATATCATGGTCGTCCTCCTTCGAATAGGACATAGAGGTTAATCCTTCCTCAAAAGGACATTAATTTATTTCGACCCAAGTGGTCACAATTGCAAAAGCATTGTTGAAACATATTATCCTTCAAAAACATCGCCAAATGTATTTATCTTTATAAACTAAATTTCCATGTGCAATTGCCGACCACGAAATATGTCACCATAAGATTATATTTTTATGTGTTTGCACAATAAGTTCTCTTTTCATATGAATTGTCGCCTAAATATTATTTTCATAAGATTACTTTTATGCCCTACTGCATCTTATTTCCCAACAAATATTTTTAGCATTGTTAAGATTTGCAGGAAATATAGAGCAACGTGGAACTATATCTTAGCAGTGAACTGGAGCAGCTTGTTAGGGAGGAATACCAAACTCTCCAACAAAGGTCAAAGATCTACTTCGGACTCCGCTCGGCCTCACTCTCAAAATTCCTAATCAAATCCTTATTTCAAACATCTTTCGTTCAAATTGTGATACCAGTGCCTCTATAATTCGACATTGGGGCAACCTTTTTAGGATCCACACCAATACTTGAGTCCAACTCAAGGGTACCATAAGTCTAGAACTACATATGGCCTGTGTCATGACCCAAAATCCTAACTTAGGTCGTGATGGCGCCTAACAGCGGGGTCAGGCAAGCCAACACTCAATTTACTAAGGGTTCTTTCTTATTTAATTAAACATTTAAACATATACTAAGTTTTAAAGTTTGAACCATAAATCGAAAAGGATAATTAACCAGTTTTTATCAAAAATGATCATAAGGAGGCGTTAGCCAATATATATACAGACTCGTAATCCATAATAACTACCATGTGTGTGCCAGGAACTAGTGTCACAAGTCCTACAGGCATACTAACAGAATATACAAAAGATATTATACAGTCCCACTGTTTGAAAGAAATAGACGGGAAATAAGCAAAAGAAACTCCATGGTGAAGACGAGGATCGTTAGGAGAAGCAGCTCACCGTGAAGTCAGGTCCAACTATAATCAGAATTGAGCTCTGGTCTGGTAACCAGGTGCACCAACCTCAGAACCTGTACAATTAACTACAGAAGGTAGCACGAGTACATAAATAAATATGTACCCAGTGAGTATCCCGTCTAATCTCGAAGAAGTAGTGATGAGAGGTCGACTTGGCACTCACTAAGGTCCAACGGTATAATTTAACAGAATATAATGAAAATGGTAGGCATGTAAAGGTAGTAAAGCAACAAATATATAAGGCACTGAAATCCAAGTAAATACTGGAAGTAAATAAACAATTACTACTTCATCTTCCCCCAAATGTCTGTCAAATCCATATCTATGAATTCAGTAACAATTTATCACGCGCATACGGGATAAGGACAACCGGCCTGAGCCATAAAAATAATCATGTATGTGCACTGCCGAGGGTTGAACGGCCCGAACCATAAGTGCATCCTTGCCATAAAACAGTCATATCTATGCACTGCTGAGGGTCGAACCATAAGTGCATATTTCAATCCACTGTGGCGTACGACCCGCTCCCATGAGAGTAGGGGAAATAACACTCTGCTCGCGGAATGTAAATTGCGAAGCGGTCACATGCACACACAATCCACACATTATTCTTTATAAATTACTTTTCAGTGAACAATTCCTTAAAATTTCTCAAATTCCATGATCTCAGGGAAACAAGACGCATGTAACATTAAATCATTAAGCATATAGTTCATTTCAAGGAAAAACACAAGGCATGGTGTAGGCCTAACTAACCGGACATAACAATAATAGTCGCTACGTACAGACTCTTGTCACTTTTTGCGTACGTAGCCCCCACAAACATTAGCACATAGACATTTAAATCACCTAGGGGACAGTTCCCTCTTACAAGGTTAGAAAGGAGACTCACCTCGCGTCGAACCTATTCCTCGGGTCAAGAATGCGCCCGAAACTCCCAACTCGTCACCCAAGGACTCGAAACTAGCCAAATGTTACATAAATACATCAATGTATGCTCAAAAGTATGGAATTTCCCTATTTAATTAACCAATTTATCCTACTTTGCAATATCTCAAAATACACCCCCTGGCCCACGTGATCGGATTCCGGAAATTATTGAAGGAAACACTTACCCATAACCTAAGGATCATTAATATATATTTTTTGTATGATTCCATGGCAAATTTCTTGGAAATTCTCCCATTTTCCATAAAACCTAGGTTTTTCACTCTAACCCATGATTTTCCACTAATTAGTGTGTTCATATACCTAAAAATCCAAGTATTCAACTTAAATTATAGTAGGAATCACTTACCTCTCAGTTGCTAGGTGAAATCTCCTCTTTGAAAGCTCCCAAAATCGCCACAAGTTAAGAAAAATGGCTAAAATAGGACTAAGTCTCGTTTAAAACTAACACTGCCCAGCTGCCCCTTGTGTGAGATCGCAGCTGGGGCAGTGCAATCGCAGAAGCCAACGACAAGACCCCCCTGAAAGTCTATTGTGCGATCGCACAAGGGGACATGCGAACGCAGAGAACCAAACTGGGCCAGGCCATAATCATCCCTGTGCAAACGCAGACAGGCCCATGCGATCGCACAGGGCATTTCCCCACACCCTGCCAACTCCTTCTATGTGATCGCATTAATGCACCTGCAATCGCACTGAAGGAAACCAGTCAGTGAAAATCTGGTGTTTTGAATTTAACTCCGAGGGGTCCGAAACTCATCCGAGCCCCTCGGGACCCCGTCCAAAGGCACTGGCAGGTCTGTATTCATGATACGGACTCGCTCGAATTTTCGGAAAGTGAAAAACAACAACGAAACTAAGAATTCGACCCCAAAACTAAATTGAATCAAACTTTGAACTTAAAGTTCTAGAATTCGCTTTCAATGCGCCGAACCGACCTATACTACTCGTAATGACACCAAATTTTGCAAGCAAGTCATAAATGACATAACAGAACTATTCCCGGTCTCAGAATTTCGTTCGGACCTCGATAACACAAAAACACATTCCAAACCAAATTTCAAACTTAAGGAAACTCTAATTTCGATATTGGGTACCGAAACGCTCCCGGGTCATCTAAAACCCACTCCGAACATACGCCCAAGTTCGAAATCATCATACGAAGCTACCAGAACCGTCGAAACTTGATTCCGAGGTTGTTTACTAAAAATGTTGACCGAAGTCAAACTTGGGCAAGAAGGCCAACCTTAAGGAACTAAGTGTTCCAATATCGCTCTAAAAACTTCCGAATCTCGGACCACCCGCCCTCGCAAGTCATAAATCACAATAAGACACTATAGGGAGTTTCATTTAGGGTAACGGGGTCTGATAACGCAAAAATGACCGGTCGGGTCGTTACATTCTCCACCTCTGAAACAAACGTTCGTCCTCGAACGGGTCTAGAATAATACCTGAAGTGCGGAATAAGTGCGGATATCTGCTCTGCATGTCCTCCTCGGACTCCCGGGTTGCTTCCTTGATTGGTTGGCCCCTCCACTGGACCTTCACCGTAGAAACTCTCTTGGACCTCAACTGGCGATCCTGTCTATCAATACTAGCAACTGGCTCCTCCTAGTATCCCAACCTATCATCCAACTGAATAGTGCTGAAATCAACCACATGAGAGAAGTCGGCGTGGTACCTCCAAAGCATGGATACATGAAAGACCGGATGAACTCCTGACAAACTGGGAGGTAAAGCTAGCTCATAAGCATCCTCCCCAACTAGCCTCAACACCTCGAAGGGACCTATAAAACTTGGGCTCAGCTTGCCCTTCTTCCCGAACCTCATAATACCTTCATTGGCAAGAATTTCAACAGGACCTTATCTCCCTCCATAAATGATACATCACGCGCCCTCTGATCCGCGTAACTCTTATGTCTAGACTGTGCTGTGCGGAGCCTCTCCTAAATCAACTTTACCCTCTCCAAAGCATCCCTCACCAGGTTGGTGCCATATAACTTAGCCTCGCCAGGATCAAACCACCCGATAGGAGAACGGCATCCCCGGCCATACAAAGACTCAAATGGAGCCATCTCTATGCTGGATTGATAACTATTATTGTAAGCAAACTCGGTCAAAGGCAAGAACTGGTCCCACTGACCTTTGAAGTTAATCACACATGCCCTGAGCATGTCCTACGATATCTAAACTGTACGCTCCGACTGGCCATCAGTCTGAGGGTGAAATGTTGTGCTGAGGTCTATCTAGGTACCCATCTCACTATGCAATGCTCTCCAGAAGTGCGAGGTGAACTGAGGACCTCGATCTGATATAATGGACACCGACACACCATGCAACCGGACTATCTCCCGAATGTAGATCTGTTCCAACCTCTCATAAGTATATGTAGTAGCCACTGGAATGAAATGCGCCGATTTGGTCAATCTTTCCACAATGACCCAAACCGCGTCAACCTTCCGCAAAGTCTGAGGCAACCCAACCACGAAGTCCATAGGTGATGCATTCCCACTTCCACTCCGGAATGGGCATCTGCTGAAGTAGGCCTCCTGGCCTCTGGTGCTCATACTTAACCTGCTGGCAATTAAGACACCTAGCCACATACTCCATAATGTCCTTCTTCATCCGCCTCCACCAGTAATGCTGCTTCAAATCACGATGCATCTTTGTAGCACCAGGATGAACTGTGTGCCTCCTCTAGAATCCTCCCTCTCAGGCCATCGACATTAGGAACACATAAACGGCCCTGAAGTCTCAGAACACCATCCTCGCCAATAGTAACCTCCTTCGCACCACCCTGAACCACTGTCTCCCGAAGCTTTTCCAAGTACAGATCATCAAACTGCCGAGCCTTAATCTCTCCTAATAACGAAGACTGAGCAACCACATGTGCTAAAACTCGGCGAGGCTCTGAAACGGCTAACCTCACCAGGCTATTAGCCAAGGATTGAACGTCCAAGGTTAGATGTCTCTCCTATCCTGCAATGTAAGCCAAACTACCATACTCTCTGCCTTCCTGCTCAAGGCATCTGCTACCACATTTGCCTTGCCCGGATGATAAAGAATGGTGATATCATAATCCTTCACCAACTCAAGCCACTTGCGCTGCCTCAAATTAAGATCCCTCTGCTTGAACAAGTGTTGCAAGCTACGGTGGTCTGTATAAACCTCACAGGACACCCCATACAAGTAGTGCCTCCAAATCTTAAGAGCATGAACAATTGCCGCCAACTCCAAATCGTGCACAGGGTAATTCTTTTCATGAACCTTCAGCTGGCGCGAAGCATAAGCAATAACTCTCCCTTCCTACATCAACACACATCCCAAACCAACGCACGAAGCATCGCAATACACTGTATACATCCCCAAACGGGGAGGAAATACCAGAATTGGTGTTGAGGTCAATGCTGCCTTGAGCTTCTGAAAGCTCGCCTCTCACTTGTCGGATCATCGAAACGGGGCATTATTCTGAGTCAATCTAGTCAATGGAGTTTCAATAGAAGAGAACCCCTCCACAAATCGACGATAATAGCCTGCTAGGCCCAAAAAGCTCCTGATCTCTATAGCTGAAGTAGGACGCGGCCAACTCTGAACTGCCTCAATCTTCTGAGGATCAACCTTGATATCCTCTCCGGATACCACATGCCCCAAGAATGCCATGGAATCCAACCAGAACTCACACTTGGAGAACTTAGCATATAGCTTTTGTTCTCGCAAATTCTGGAGCACAAATCTCAAATGCTGCTCGTGCTCCCCAGGCTACGTGAGTAAATCAAAATGTCATCAATGAAGACAATGACAAAGGAATCAATATACGTCCTGAACAGCCTGTTCATCAAGTCCATGAATGCTGAAGGGGCATTAGTCAAGCCAAAGGACATCACCAGGAACTCATAGTGACCATATCTCGTACGAAAAGCAGTCTTCGGAACATCTGAGGCCCGAATCTTCAACTGATGATATCCCGATCTCAAATCAATCTTACAAAACACCCGAGCACCCTGCAACTGTTCGAACAAATCATCGATGTGCGACAAGGGATACTTGTTCTTAATGGTGACCTTGTTCAACTGGAAGTAATCAATACACATCCGCATGGACCCATCCTTCTTCTTCACGAATAGAACTGGAGCACCCCACGGCGATACACTCGGTCTGATGACCCCTTAGCCAACAACTCCTCAAGCTGCTCCTTCAACTCCTTCAACTCGTTTGGAGCCATACGGTATGGAGGAATAGATATAGGCTGGGTTCCTGGAGCTAAATCAATGCACAAATCAATATCACGATCCGAAGGCATGCCTGGAAGGTCTGAAGGAAATACATCAGCAAACTCTCGAACCACTAGCACTGAATCAATCGTCGGAGACTCGGCGGTCGTGTCCCACACATAAGCAAGATAGGCCAGACAACCCTTATCGACCATATGTCGAGCCTTCATGAATGAAATAACCCGGCTGGCTGCACTAACTGAGGAACCTCTCCACTCCAGCCTAGGTGACTCGGGCAAGGCTAAAGTAACTATCTTGGCATGGAAATATAGCACAACATGATAAGGAGATAGCCAATCCATGCCTAGAATAACCTCAAAATCAACCATGTCGAGCAATAAAAGGTCCGCTCTGGTCTCGAACCAACAAAAAGTGATCACACAAGACCGATAGATCCGGTATACCACCACAAAATCGCCCACAGGAGTGGACACATATATAGGAGAACCCAAGGACTCACGAGGAGCATCCAGAAAATGAGCAAATAATGCTGAAACATATGAATAGGTGGATCCTGGATCAAATAATACCGAAGCCTCTCTACCACATAATGAGATAATACATGTGATCACGGCGTCTGAGGCCATTGCATCTGATCTGGCCGGAATGGCATAGAATCTAGCTGGAGCACTGGAAGACTGAGCTCCACCGGGGTGAACATGAGTTGACTGACCTCCCCATGATTGGCCTCCACCTCTCGGACGACCCGTGCCAACATGTCCTCCACCTCTAGATGGCCAGACTACTGGTGCTGGACCCATCGACTGATAACCCTGCTGCACTGCCTTGCCCAAAACTTAGGACAATGCCTCATCTTATGACCTGGCTCCCCACACTCGTAACAACTTCCAGGTACCATAGCCTACTTCCCCGAAGAAGACTCCTAAATGGCCGGAGAGCGATGTGAGCCCTCTGGCATAGCACTGAAGTAGGGGCTGGAGGGCCTCAGTTGACTGGGATAACCACTGGGTGAACTCTGAATGGCTGGAGGACGGTAGGAACGCTCTAGCATGGAGCTGAAATGAGGCCTTGCTGGAACACCTCGGGGAGGTGGTGGAGGTGCTGAATATGAAGTCTTGTTGGGCTAACTACTACTAAACTGGCCTCTGCCCCTAGCTGGGGCACCTATGAAATCTCCGAATAATCTAGCCCTCTTGTCCTGTTTCCCCTACTCCCTGCTCCTCGATCGATACCCCTCGATCTTGCGAGCAATCTCTACCACGAGATGATAATGAGTACCCATCTCCACCTCTCTGGCCATGGTGGCCCTAATACCTGGATGCAACCCAGCCACAAATCTTCGCACCCTCTCGGCATCAGTAGGTAGTATCATGAGTGCATGGCGAGACAACTCTGAAAATCTGGCCTTATAGTCTGTCACTGACATTTGTCCCTGATCTAGCTGCTCAAACTGATACCGCAACTCTTCCCTCTCAGAGGGTGGGATATATCTATCCAGAAACATCTGCGTGAACTGCTCCCAAGTGAAAGGAGGAGAATCTGCTGGCCTGTTGAGAATATAGGACTGCCACCACCTGCGAGCTCTGCCCTCTAACTGAAAGGTAGTCAAATCCACTCCATGGGACTCTAATATCCTCATGTTGTGCAGTCTGTCCCTACACCTGTCCACAAGATTCTGGGCATCTTCGCCTCGCTCACCCCCGAAGACTGGAGGGTGCAATTGAGTCCATCTATCCAATAACTTTTGCGAATCGCCGTCCGCAGCTGGTCTAGGTTTAGGTGCTGCGGCTACGGGCTGAACTCCACCCACGGGCAGTGTACTCGGGGTATGATGTAATGTTGCTGCCTGACCTGCAGCCTGGGCGGTAGGATTATGGGGCCCCCCTTCTGCCTAAATATGGCAGGATCTGCTGGAAACAAACCAGACTGGGACATAGTGTCCATAAACCGCATCATACGGCCCATGATCTCCTGGAAGCCTGGCGCCATCATAAAGTCCACTGGAGCAGGATCTACTGAGGGCACCTCACCCTGCTCCTCTATAGTAGGATCCTCTGGTGGTGGTACAACTGGAATAGCTCGGGGACGCCCTCGTCCCCTACCTCGGGCCGGTGCCCTCCCTCGGTCTCTCCCATGGCCTCGGACAATGGGGGTAGTGGCTCCTCCCGGGTCTGGAACATCGGATGCACGCATCCTGACCATCTGTGAAAGAATAGAAGAATGAGATTTAGTAAACCATCAACTGCACGATAGAATAAAAATAAGGAAAGGTTTTCCTAACACCCTATAGCCTCCTGAAGATAAGTACAGACGTATCCGTACCGATCCGCAAGATTCTACTGGGTTTGCCCATGACTTGTGAGACCTACGTGAACCTAGAGCTCTGATACCATGTTGTCACAACCCAAAATCTTAACTTAGGTCGTGATGGCGCTCAACAGCGGGGTCAGGCAAGCCAACACTCAATTTACTAAGGGTTCTTTCTTATTTGATTAAACATTTTAACATATACTATGTTTTAAAGTTTGAAACATAAATCGAAAAGGATAATTAACCAGTTTTAATCAAAAGTGGTCATAAGGAGGCGTTAGCCAATATACATACAGACTCGTAATCCATAATAACTACCACACACTCCATAATAGCTACCACGTGTGTGCCAGGAAGTAGTGTCACAAGTCCTACGGGTATACTAACAGAATATACAAAAGATATAATATACATTCCCACCGTCTGAAAGAAATAGACCGGAAATAAACAAAAGAAACTCCATGGTGCTGCCGAGGATCGTCAGGAGAAGCAACTCACCGTGAAGTAAGGTCCAACTATAATCATAATCGAGCTCCGGTCAGGTGACCAGGTGCACCAGCCTCAGAACCTGTATAATTAAGTACAGAAGCGTATCATGAGTACATAAATAAATATCTACCCAGTGAGTATCCCGTCTAATCTCGAAGAAGTAGTGACGAGAGGTCGACTTGACACTCACTAAGGTCCAACAGTATAATTTAACAGAATATGATGAAAACGGTAGGCATGTGAAGGTAGTAAAGCAACAAATATATAAGGAATTGAAATCGAAGTAAATACTGGAAGTAAATAAACAATTATTACTTCATCTTCCCCCAAATGTCTGTCAAACCAATATCTATGAATTCAGTAACAATTTATCATGCGCATACGGGATAAGGATAATCGGCCTGAGCCATAAAAATAATCATGTATGTGCACTGCCGAGGGTTGAACGGCCCGAACCATAAGTGAATCCTTGCCATAAAACAGTCATATCTATGCACTGCTGAGGGTCGAACCATATAGAAACCTTGTGCCCTATTTCTTGTGCTAGTTAGTATATGGATTTGAGAGTATAGATAAC
>ML368897.1:0-19869 GCA_005239525.1 Nicotiana knightiana
GGAGAATGCGATGACACCCCTCAAGAAAACCCAGGGCGTCATCTGAAGCTAGTCCACTAAACTCAGGTGGGTGGTACTTATTGTACCTCTTAAGTCGGAGTTGCTCTGCCTCAAGAACAGCTATCCTAGTCTCATGTTGAGGTGGAGCTGCTGGGGGCATAGGAATATACTCTGGGACCTGCCCAATATGAACTCTCTGCTCAGGAGTACGGGCCGCGGGAGTTTTTGTCCCTACTCCGGCCTGGGATGTAGTTGGATCTATCGGGAGTAGACCCGCCTGAGACAGAGTACTGAAGGCACTCAAGAACTGGGCCAATGTCTCCTGGAGGTCTGGAGTAACAGTAGGGACCTCCTGTGCCCCTCCAACTATAGCTGCTGGGGGCTCCTTTGCCTCTGCTCTAGCCGGTGCTCGGGCTGCACCGCGTGCTCATCCCCTACCCCGGACCCTGCCTCTGGTGGCTCTGATTGGGGGCTAGGGTGCCTGGTCATCAGTACGTCCGTACGGGTACGAACTATCTGCAAGCAAGAATAGAATAGAGTTTAAGAATTTGATGACAGTAACTAGCACGATAAGGAATTCCAAAGAATTTGATTGTTCTTAACAGTTACATAGCCTCTCGAAGATAGATACGGACGTCTCCGCACCGATCCGCGAGACTCTAATAAACCGAATTATGACTTGTGACTCCTATGAACCTAGAAGCTCTAATACCAACTTGTCACGACCCAATTTACCCTCTGAAAGGTATCGTGACGGCACCTAGTCTCTATGACTAGGTAAGCCAAGAATTTGCGGGAAATAACAGAATCAATAAAATAAAGACAAAGGATATCAAATAGATATAACGTAGTTGCTCAGCATATACATTTTTACTCCCAAAACCCGGAATGTCACCATAGTCACAAGCTCTTTAACAAATATGGCTCTATACAATAAAACAGCGGGAAAATGTACAATTCTTTCTATGCCTATGCTAGAGTAGAAGGGGACTCGTGGGATTCTGCGGACGCGGCAGAATTACCTCTCGGTCTCCTGGCTGCTGGTAGACAACTCCCAGCCACGATACTGAGTGTTGGTACCTGGATCTGTAGATGGGGAAAACATACGCAGGAAAGGGCGTGAGTACTCCACATTCGATACTCCGTAAGTGCCAAGCCTAACTCCAGTCAAGTAGTGACGAGGTCAGGTGGAGGCCCTACTGAGTTTGTAAAACAAGTCAATATATAATTTTAAAACAGTGAGAGATAGACAAGCAATGATAAACAGGATTAACGAAAACGGAAAGATTTAATAACATAAAGAGAGCCCTCGGCTCAGTACAACATATATCTCAACAATAAATGTGCAATGCAGTACACAGGGAAAGCTCCCGGATCTCAGTCTGTAGTCCCAATTTAAATATGCTATGCAGTACAGGGGGAAAGCTCCTGAATCTATGTCCGTAGTCCCAATTTAAATATGCATTTCAGTACAGGGGGAAAGCTCCCGAATCTCGGTCTGTAGTCCCAATTTAAATATGAAATGCAGTACAAGGGGAAAGCTCCCGGATCTCGGTCCATAGTCCCAATTTAAATATGCAAAACAGAAGTATGTCAATTATGGCTTAAGTAAACAATCCCGGAAAAACAACAGATAAGAATAGAGTAAAACTACCTAAACATGATGTGACTAGTAGCAAATAAGAGGAATTTAAGTCAGAAAAGGTAGGCATGCTTACACTTAGGCTATCTACTCAATTAAGATAGGAAACAGTAATATATGAATGAAAATGAGCGTTTTCATGGGAGAAAAATAGGATTTTAGCAACAATGACCCGTGTACGCACTCGTCACCTCGCGTACACAGCGTCCACATAACAAAATCAGTATTAAAATGCCTAAGGGAAGATCCCCAACACAGAATTAGGCAAGCCACTTACCTGGACTGCGCTAATCAACTCAATACCAAGCTCTTGCCACGAGTATCTGACTCCGGGTGGCCAAAATATATTCAAATCGATTGCATGGTGTAAATATCACTTCAAGGGAACAAAATAGCTAATTATTTATAAGCTAATACGCGAATTTAGGAAATTTGCCCAAAAAGTCCCCCGAGCCCACATCTCGAAATCGGGTAAAATTTATATTTTTCGTACACTCATTCGCTCACGAGTCTAACCATATAAGAATCTCTCAAATCGGAGGTCAAATACCCAACCAAAACTCAATAATTGGGTCTATGAAGTTCATCCCATTTTTCCTAATATTTTCGAAATTAAAGGTTGAATTTAAGATTGGAATCATGGAATTTGATCTATAAGGGATAGAAATCACTTACCCATGTTACCCAGGTGCAAAAGCCTTCAAAAATCTCCCTTCTCGAGCTCTCAAATTCGAAAATATGAAAATGGCATAAACCCTCGGATTTGGGTTTTAATATTCTGCCCAGGCATTTGCCTTATGCGATCGCGTACAACGAGTCGCGATCGCGGAGAGTAATGAAACACGCGCCTGAAATTCCTTCATCGTGATCGCGATTAAAGGTCTGCGATTGCGGACCTTCTGATCCTACAGCAATGCGATCGCGTCTGAGGCCACGCGACCGCATAGAGAAAAACATTGCACCTCCCCCAGCCTCAGTATACCTTACGCGATCGCGGAGACCAACTGACCAGAATAATGCGATCGCGGCTAGACTTATGCGATAGCGAAGCACAATCTCTGACCACCTCCATCTAACACTACGCGATCGCGGACTGATTCACGCGATCGCAGAGAACACCTACCTGCTGCTGTAAAACCAGAAAACAAGCAAAGGACTTAGGCCAAAATATGCCCGTTTGGGCACCCGAAATACACCCGAGGCCCCCGGGACCTCAACCAAACCTACCAACCAAGCCTAATACCTTATTCAAACTTGGTCGAGCCTTAAAAACACATCTCGTAACATCAAAATCATCAATTATGTGTAGATTCAAGCCTAAGAACTTAGGAAATCTCTAGAATTCACATCCATCGCCGAAACACGTCTAAACTCATCCGAATGACCGCAAATTTTGCAAACGTGTCATAAACGACATTAGGACCTGCTGTCGCTTTCGAAAATCCATTCCGAGTCTGATATCAAAATCTCACCTATCGGCCGAAATCGCCGAATTTCTAACTTTCACCAATTCAAGCCTAAATCCACAAACGACCTCGAAAACACATTCCAAGTACGCACCTAACCCTGAAATCAACCAACGGAGCCAACGGAGTCGACAGAATTCCATTCTGGATTCGTCTTCACATAGCTCTAGCTACGGTCAGATTTCTAAAGTTAAAATCCACATTTATGGACTATGTGTCCAAAATCACCTCGGATTTCATCACTCAATGCACCGACAAGTTCCAATAACATAAATAGACATGGGAGAAGCGGTAAATAGGGGATCAGGGAGCAAATTCTTAAAATGACCGGCTGGGTCGTTACATTTCGTCACTTCGTGCGTGCGTAGCCCCCCCATAAATAGTAGCATATAATTCATTATTTCACGTACGGGGACAATTCCCTCTTACAAGGTTAGAAAGGAGACTTACCTCGTTTCAAGCATATTTCCCGGGTCAAGAATGCGCCCGAATTTCGAAATTCGCTGCCCAAGATCTTGAAACTAGCCAAAAATTATATAAATAAATCAATCTATGTTCAAAAGTCCACAATTCTCCTATTTGAATGGTTATCCCAACCTAGTTTGAAAAATCCTAAAATATACCCCCGGGCCCACATGTTGGAATCTCGGAAATTTTCAAGGTAAATAGTTACCCGTAGCCTAAGGCTCAATATTATATAGTTTTAGCATGATTCCATAACAAATTTCTTGTTTAAACTTATTTTTCTCAAAACCCTAAGTTTTTTTACTCTAAAACCCATGATTTCCACAATTTTGTGTGGTAATCCACCCAAAACTCAAGTATAAATCTCACCTTTAAGAAGGAATTAACTTACCTCACGATGCTAGGTTGAATCTCCCCTTTGAAAGCTCCCCAAATCGTCCAAATATGAAAGAAATGGCCTAAAATGTCTAAGTCCCGCATTTAAAACAACTTCACTGCCTCCAGGACTTTCGCACATGCGGCTCGATGACCGCACCTGCGGTCTCGCATCTGCGAGCCAGTGCTCGCACATGCGGAAGAGGAGAAGAAGGCCAGGGGTCGCACCTGCGGAACGGAGCCCGCACCTGCGACTCCACTTCTGCGGGAAAAGGCCCGCTCCTACAGAAATTGGGCAGCTCCTCTAAGGCCGCACCTGTGAGGCTTTGACCGCTTATGCTATCTCGCACCTGCGGCTGGTCCTTCGCAGGTGCGGTCGCACCAGATCTGATTCACCAGCAGCTCTTTTAGAGCTTGGTTTGCCTCGCGCGATGTCCGAATGGCATTCGGCTCACTCGAGGCCCCGTCCAAATATACCAACAAGTTCTAAATCATAATACGGACTTGCTCAAGCCTTCGGAACATCCGAAACAACACTAAATCCAAGAATCATACCCCCAAACCAACTAAATCCAACTTAAGAACTTTAAGTTCTTGAATTCGCTTTCAACATGCCGAAACATACCTATACTACTCGGAATGACACCAAATTTTGCGAGCAAGTCATAAATGACATGACGAAACTATTCCCGATCTCAGAATTCCGTTCGGACCTCGATAACACAAAAACACGTTCCAAACTTCAATTTTTGAACTTTAAGAATCATATTCCACTATTTGGCGCTGAAACGCTCCCAGGTCATCCAAAACTCGTTCCAAACATACGCCCAAGTCCGAAATCACCATACAAACCTACTGGAACTTTCAAATCTCAATTCCGGGGTCATTTACTAAAAAAGTTGACCGAAGTCAAACTTGACCTTTAAGGCCAACCTTAAGGAAGTAAGTGTTCCTATACCACCCCAACTCCTCCAAATCCCGAACCAACCACCCTCGCAAGTTATAAATCAGTAAAAGAAAATACGGGAAGTCTCATTTAGGGGTACGGGATTCTAGAACACAAAATGACCGCTCGGGTCATTACAATCTGTCTAGCTGTAATCCCTTGTTTCACACCGTGAATACAGTCAAATAGAAAAATTTGTCTAGATGTTATCCCATGTTTTACGCCTAGAAATGCTACTATATTCATGAATACCGTAGCTTAAATACATCGAATACACTCTAAAAAACCTGAAAACATAGTTGTAGGAAGTAATATAGTAAATGGTAGCTACAACTAGATAATAACCACTAAATACTAGTGGTTTGTGAAAATTTTATCAAGGTTTTTTCCTTTTGTTATGGTCATATATAATATATAAAAAAAAATTATTTTGAAGATGTTTTAGCAAAATTACTCATGGGTCAATTTGGGCTAAAATTTAACCTAACTTTAGATGGGCTGAGATGGGCTGAGTTTAACAAATGGACGAGTCAAATGGGTTTGGGCTCAAATCGACACCCTAGGTGCTTGCAATTGTAGGGGGAAGTGTATGGTTAGCCACTAATAACACATGTATTTACTGTTATGCCATTGTTTAAAATTTTCTTTAATATTTAACCACTGCTTTAATAAACTTTACCTGTCCGGACGAAAACACCGTCCTGCTCATAAAAAGTTCAGGACCAAGTGTCCTTAACTTTTGAACTTGTAACTCTAAGTTTAGGACTTCGGGACTACATGTCCTTAACTTTTGAACTTGTAACTCTAAGTTCAGGACTTGAGGACTACATGTCCTTAGCTTTTGAACTTGGAACTCGAAGTTCAGGATCACCTGTCCTTAGTTAAGGACTACTTGTCCTTAACTTTTGAACTTGTAAGTGTGAGTTCAGGACCTAGTGTCCTTAACTTTTGAGCTTGTTAGTCTAAGTTCAGGACCAAGTGTCCTTAACTTTTGAACTTGTAACTGTAAGTTCAGGACCTATTGACCTTAACTTTTGAGCTTGTTAGTCTAAGTTCAGGACCTATTGTCCTTAACTTTTGGGCTTTTTAGCCTAAGTTCAGGACCTATTGTCCTTAATTTTTGAGCTTGTTAGTCTAAGTTCAGGACTTCAGGACCTATTGTCCTTAACTTTTGAACTTGTAACTGTAAGTTCAGGACCTATTGTCTTTAACTTTTGAGCTTGGTAGTCTAAGTTCGAGACCAAGTGTCCTTAACTTTTGAACTTGTAACTCTAAGATCAGGACCAAGTGTCCTTAACTTTTGAACTTGGAACTCGAAGTTCAGGACCAAGTGTCCTTAACTTTTGAACTTGGAACTCGAAGTTCAGGACCAAGTGTCCTTAACTTTTGAACTTGTAACTGTAAATTCAGGATCCATAACATAGCAGAAAACCAAAAATACATAACAGAAATCACAATCTGAAATACTTTTACCACCATAATTGCATACGATCAAAGATCACAACTAGTTTAATTAGTAACAAAACTAATTTACCAAAACCCATATGTTTATAATAATTAGCAACTAAAGCACATAAATAAATAACAAAAACCACTTAATTCATTGGTCACCATTAAAATATAAAGGACTTATAGGCAGGTCATACCTTTTTAAGAAATGCTAAGCCATCATTTTGAGAATTGAAAATTACAAGAGAACTGAAATCGCCGCAGCAAAATCAATTTGTTTACTCGAATCTAACACATGAAAGAGATAGAAGAATGGGTAACACAGTCTTTTTATAGTAATCTTAATAGAATAGTGACTACTATTGCTAAGTATTAAAAATGCTGTATAAAAAGTAAATACCACTTTAAAAAGTGACTACCCCACACAATTTTTACTGCAATTGTATGTTGCTACATGTTCTGGTTTCTGCAGGAATTTTCACATAGCATTTCCTTTGACTTCTATCCCCAAGCGTGTTCAACTAGTTGCTGGAGATCTCGTTGGTTCGACCCAAAGTTAAAGAAATAACTACTTGGTTGCTCATTCTCAGTTGTCAAGCTAAACAATGTTTTAAAAGGCGGGGTGTGAGGCGAGGTATTTTATTTTTAAGGAGGCGAAGCGTAAGCCCTGAGATATGGGCATAAATGCTAAAGATCTTTAAATTTTACTAATGTCAAGAATTTTAAAATAGTATAAAAATAAAAATAATTATAAAAATTACATTAAAATCGCAATATTATAATAAATAATTTATTTAAAATATTTATAAATTATAATTCAAGTATGAATAATTGAAAATTATAGCATATATCATAATATACAAATCAGCTACAATGTCGTTACAATTCAAACATCAAAAATAATGTATTCACTACGAAATCTTATATGTATCTCTTAAGGAGTAATGAATCTTGATAGAATTTCAATATTATAATTTGATTTTATTTAAATACTCCTTTTATTTAATATGCTTTCTATTTGAAAGAGAATTTATATAAAACATAACTCACAATTTAAATACGATTCTCTAGCATCATTTATTTTTAAGTTTCAATAAGTTAATAAAATGACACATAATTCTCCATACTATACCATGATAACTAATTATTTGTAAATAGTTACTAGCTAATACTGAGCTATTAAATTAATAGGTATTGCATCTTGTAAACGTGAAAAAAAGTATTTAGAAAAATAATTATAAAAAGAAATATGCACTATTATATAATAAAGACATAATGAAAGTTAACAAATAAATACTTTTTAATGAAAGATTTATTTAAAATTTACTATCATAGTAGTCTTAGTGGATAACGTGCAATAAATTTTCTTTTTAATTATGACATAGAATACTCTCAACTTAATAATTTATGATTAAAAAAAATAATTTTGAATAGTCAACAATTTATTAAGAAAATTTAAGGATTTACAAGATTGATTACACACAATTGCATAAAGTTCTATTAGGTGAGCCCAGTACGCTAGGCGTTGGGCATATCCGGGGCGTAAACCCCGACGGCTGAGGAGTAAGTCTCACGGAACTAAACCCCACACATAAGCCTAGGAATGTTTTACGAGTGCTCTACCCCAGGGCGAGCCCCTGACGAGTCCCAATTATACTTTTACACAGAGAAGCTAACTAGTAATAAATTGTGGCCTGAGCCTGAACTTGCCATCTTTCTGACAGTAGTTGCTTGAAAGTATGCTTGCAAAATTTGTGGTTGATAGTTTTTTCAAGTCACAACTAAATGTGGAGAAACATGGAATAACAAAATCTACACCAGCAAACCGCTCCAAAAAACAAATATAAATATCCCAACTTTGCGTAACAAAATTCATCTGAGTCAATTGTAGTATCAGTATTCTAAACGTAGTAAGTCTTTGTATATAGGCTTACTTAAGTAGTGGAGAAAATACTTAAGTCTTTGCTTAAGTATAAGAGCTAACGAGCACTCTCCTAACAGACCTCATAAATTTGTAGCTTAGGCTATGCCATCATAAATTCAATTAATTTCGTACAATTAAAAACATAAATAAGAATAACTCCAGATGATTTTGCAAAATGTAAAAGTAGAGAAGTTTTCAAAGAGTGGGGAAAAGTATTTTCTTCTATTTTTTTACTTTTTACTTTTTACTTTTACCTTATTTTTTCATCATCGTTTATGCAGGTATACAATGTCAAAAAATGGTGGTATGAAAAGATTAATTACATGCATCCGATTACTAGAAAATAAAATAAAATAAAAATAAAGCAGCATATACCGTCAAGCTATAACGTCTATGTTAATCATACTGTAAAAGATACCCGATCAAAAAAGAAACATATAGTTTTATTTGAACTTTCGATGATTAAGAAATGAATAAATACCGTCAAGCTTTATATGTCCACGATTTTCTTTATCAAATGAAGGTGAATAAGCCACGATGAGATCATCTTTTGAAGATGATCCCACAATGAATTTACACATAAAGCTACAAAGTACTTTCTGACGGGAGGAAATAGACTCCGTTTCGAAGGATAAGTATTGAAAAGGCAATCAAAATGGTTCCAAACCTCCATATCAAGGACTTTAAATGTATGGCTGATTACAGAGTAGATACGACTGTGTGAACAATGAGTAAAAGAACAAATTTGATATAGTAAAGCCTATTGAATATTTCACTTTGATTTGCTAGGAACTTTCATAAGATTTCAGTGGTTCCATGTCATCTGTACAGAAGCATCTATTTAAAAAATGGTGCAATATTACTAGCAATTTACAAGTAATATGATATTCATGACACCTCTTGCAAAGAAGAAGTAGTTGTCTCCACGGACAAGCTAGCAACATCATTGTCCAACTCCTCATTGAAATGCTGCCTCAAAAACTCAACCGCCATGAATGTAAGAGCAGAAGCTGGAATGTACCATGTTATTCGAGGAATGCTACCTCTAAACATCCCCCTTACACCTTCAGTCATCCAAATCTTCTGAACAGCATCCAGCCAGCCGCTATACCTGGAAACACATTAACAATGCAGAACTTGGATTATGAACTAATCACGTATTATATTATGCCATTCAACATAGCACGAGCTATTACAAAGCACCAAAAATAATTAGCAAAAGATTCAGCCTCCGGTTTATAAGTAAAGCTGTTCAAAGTAAGAGAATATGTAATTTTCCTAATTCAGGATGGTGTTTGAATAACCAAAAAGACTTTTTCTTATTTTGTAAGGGATGCAACTGAAGAGTTTAACAAGTAGTAAACAGCTAAGTCTTACATTGAATGTTGTTTTTTTCAAAAGATTTTAAATTTTAGTGAAAGGGTTAACATGACAAAAAAGATAAGTTATAGGCAGACGAGCACCTTAACGTTGTTCCTTGCACTTGTAATCTTGTTTTGACAACATCCAAGGGAGTGGTGACATATGCACTTAAACCTGTGAGAGATGGAAAAGTCATTGCATATCCAAATACAACCACTAAAAAGCTTTAACAAGGAGAAAGTAGTACTAGTACATACCTCCCGCCAGTCCTCCCAAAAGGAGGCCCTCAATAGAACCATTTTTGTGATGACTAAGGTTGTTAAACCACTTCTGCTTCCCATGCTCAGTCATGCTTTTCAAAGCCTCATAGAAAGTAACCTATGAATTTGAACATTTACTGCAATTAAAAATAAATTAATATAACGGAAAAAAATTTAAACAAATAGCTTCATTAGATTTGAATTGAAAAGTGTATCAAAACATCACAGATCAATGCTCAAATTTTAGACTTCTGGAGGAAACAGTATTAGAGGAATGATAGAAGAAATTCATGATTCTTAACCAGTTATGATGTTAAATCCAAACCATGGAAATTGTCTCTAGAGTGAAAAATACGTTCAAGTCAGAACTCGTTGACAAAATCATACTCAGAGCATAGTTCCTAATGAACTGGACATTGTACCATCTCCAGTTAGCAAATGAGCAGGGAAGTGAATTGCAAGTTCAGGAACTACAGTGACTAAGTTGCTGTGCTATTTTTTCTTTTCTTTTCTCTTTTACCAATTCACCGAACCGTATCCCTTCGCAATCTCCAACTTCAGGTGTATTCATTAAATAAAAACAAAGGGCAAAAGGAAGAAAGAACAAGCATCAGGCGGATCTTGTATTTCGCATAAACTTCCAATGCAGCTATTATAGACTGGAAAGGTACAGAGACTATGGGTCTTTTTGTTGCTTCTTGATATTCAGTTTAGTTAAAAGGATTAGAATAGCTCATTTCCGTCTCATCTAATTTCACTCTAGTTAATAGAGATCTGTCTCAATTCACAAGTTTCTACTCGAGTTGTTTAAACGATGATGCAATCGTAAAAGAGAAGTGGTACTATATGCTGAAATTTCAAGGAGGGGTGCAAGTTAAACCAGTTTGATTACAAGCTAAAGAAGCTAAGTTTGGTTGAAGCTTTACCTTGCTCATCCTTGGAAAATCTCAAGCTACCCCAAACAGTACTTTCAAGCCTCAAAAAATCTCGCTCAACGGGCTTGTAAGCCTTCTGCTGCTCAGCAGACTTAACTGTTCTATTCTTTAAGTTGATTTATGCATACATGTATCTCTGCTCTATAGGACTTCCAAAACCATAGGTCGTTGTTTCTACCCCTTCCATCTCAAACCCTCTGTCCGTCAGTTGTTCCTTTATTCCAGATCTACGTCTTTCTCTACTTCTCCTATTTTCTACTATTACTCCTCCAATGGATTTTGAAGCCCTACCGCCTTTAAGCATAGAGCCATATTTCAGAATGTTTCCTTATAGCATCACATTAAGATCACATGTATTTGGATTACATATGTGACAATCTGATATAAAAGATTCATAATGATTAAAAGCAGAGAAGATTCTTCTGTACGACAGAGATTTCATAATGATTCAGTCAGTTTTTAATAAGGTATTAATAATTTATTGTTTCCGCAGTCAGCTTAATCTGGAACAAAATATTGTTTCCAACATATTACAGCTTGAAAATTCTTTAAATCAACTGTTACTTGAACCATATAGATAGAGTATTGTTTGTTATCAAAATAAAGTTCTTTTCTCTGTCAGTTTTAATTAAGAAAAAAGATCTATAGGTTTCCCTGGTTAATCTTTTTACTGGATTGAAACTTTTTTTTTTTTAACATGAAAAGGTAAGAATTTTATTAAACAATACCAAGAAGGTACTGAAAATTGAGCATCCTTCTAAAGGATTGAATTTGAACTTGGTTGGCTCAATCAAGCTTCAAGTATTTAAGTTTAGTGTTTGAGCCGAGCTCAAGATTGTTAGATCATATATCTTCAACTTCAAGAAGTCATTGTAGAAGCTCTGAATCGCCCAATAAAGCACAACCGTGAGTATTAAGCAAGTTGAATCCAGACAAAGAAGGGCTAAGCTTCCACACAGTATACCAAACTGACACCATTATATCTTTGATTGGAACACAACATCTGACATATGTTTTTCAATACATACCAGAAGTCACAAGCCACTAGATACCCAAGATTACTCTATGGTCCTGCTCATCAGCACCCTCATTTTCGAGGCTACTCTTCATCTCCATAACTCATCACCCAACCCATATAACCTTACTCGATGTGAAACATTTTAAATTCATAAGTTCTCTATAAATTTTCAGCCACATGAAGATGCAGTTAAATGTCTGACATCAACAAGTACTAGTAAATAAAATAAATTGGAGAGTTAGACTAAGCACACAATCCATCTTCAAACAAAAGGAAAGAAATAAAATGAGATTTGAGTCATGACCGATATACCATCAAACCAGCAAAGGGCACGTCTCTGACAAGTGTAGAAAAGTATCTGCAGATGAAATGCAAAGGAAGTTTAGCAACCAAAACAACTAAGCTTTGATTGTGGAGTCTGGATTATACATCAGAAGAAACATTAGAAACAATTGTCAACGTCGAACAGTTTAGTATAATTTAATGAATAGCCTCAACCTAGCAGAGATGGTATTCAGTGCACAATGCACATAATACAGAAGTCAGGCTCCTAATTCCCCACCTAATCTTTTTCTGTTCATAATTACAACCTAACGTGCTTGGGACAGCGAATTCATGTGAAGCACAGAGTACTTGCTAACATATACACAGACATGTGATCATGAACAATTTCTTTTCTACTTGATAGTTGATACTGAGAATTTATGCAGCCAACTATCCAACAAAGAATGACCTGAAAAACTGTACCCTGCATATAAACCCTTTGGACCTTGTTCTTTCCATATAGAGCAGCCAGCCTGAAACATTCCTGAATAATAACCATACATGTTTGGGCCCTGTGTAACACAGCTTCCATCCTTCAAGGCAACAGAAGCCCAATACTTACTGGTACCCTGAACCTGCATGCGCTGCTTGATCACTTCACATGGAACATACACGAAAGACCCAAGTGTATCTCCTGAAATGCAGATTGAACAACTAATAATTCAGAATTCTAAAAATGCAGCATAATATATCCAGTGAAGCTAGTGAGTTTGAATCAGGAGAAGCTAGGAACTATAAGGTTACCAATAGCACCGGCAATGAAATGTTCCCAATGGCCACTAAGGCTCGGATGTGATTGTTCTACCCACTTCTTGGTTGACTCTATAACGCCAAAGTATGTAGCACCAGTGGCCAGAGATCCAGTGACCCCTGGCGTTACTCCTCTGTAAAATCCTAGCAGCAAAAGTAGCAGTGTTACATTTAAAATCACATACAAATTGGTTCCAGATAAGCGCCAAGATAAATGAGATACCAGTTAATCCATTGGTAACCCAAAGAGTTCGTACCATTTGTAGTATGCTTTTCTGGTTCTGAAAATAACACAAGGAAATTATTATACAACGTAATTAATACATTCATGCATATCAAAATTTGACGGGGACGCAGAGTCGCAGCAGCAGGTGCAGGGATGTCCGATCGACTTGTTTATATTGTTGAACAATTTTAAAGTTATGTATTTGTGCCAAGTTTGGCCTTCCCTCTATATTTGACTCAACCAATATTTATATAGTATATTTGTGCCAAGTTTGGCGTTCCCTCTATATTTGACTCAACCAATATTTATATAGTTGAATACGGTAATTTAAAACAAAAACATACTAAGTTTAAGATCAATTGCCACAGACGAATAATAGGTGCAATGGTACTTTGCACACACTAACTCAAACTACTGAATCCGCCTCATCCTCTAATTATACAATAAGGGAAGCACATATGGATGATCACACGGGACATTATACAAAAGCACATTGCACAATTTTTAACATTATCCATTCAAGCCTCTCTATAATGGCATTGTTTATCCGGATATTTTTTGGCTGCTATAGCGAAATGCTGCTACAGAGACATATAACATAATATAGCATAAAAAATCGGTTCCAAAGAAAACTTGGCAGATATAGTGAATGTTGTTATAGAGAGGTTTTACTGTACAACTACCTGGCATCCACTGAAAATGGCTTGGCTCTGTTTCCGGGTCTTGACAGTATCAATCAGGTGCATCATTCCTTCCCCAAAAGCTCCAGCAATAGCTCCCCATACGAACTCTCTCCACAGTAGATACAACAATTAAACACTTCAGTTTCAACTAATCGAGCCCAAAGGTCTCCATTATTCAACCACAACATTAAACTTTAAACAAAAATATTTGTCTCAATCAATCAATTAATTACGCTATGTAATATATTAATACTACTAACTACAATTTTATTACAATATATTTGCGTGTTAGTCTGTGTTCGACTTTGCATTGTAGTTGATTGATTGATCAGAGTCAGAAAATGCAATGGAGAGTTGCACTGAGAAATAGTATAAGTAGTTTACCAAAGAAATGATGGTCATTTGAGTAGTTCATATACGCCGGCGAAGCTTTTGATGGCTCGTCAGAAGGTGACTTTGGTGGCTGCCATGGCGATTTCTGAAGCTGAGCTTAGGGTTTTTGGGTTTTGGATTTTCGACGTTTATATAAGTTACTTTTCGTGCAAGTTAGATGAGCTCTCCCCCAGGTGACGAAATGACTAGTGTGCTCGGAACATTTTTTTTTCGGTTTTCCGTCACTGGAAAACCAAAAATAAACTAGTAAATAGGTATTTAATTTTTAATATTTTATAAAATAATATAATTATAGTAAATATTTATTAACATGTAATATTACATAAAAATTAAAGAAAATTATATATATGAGTCTAAAAGAATAAACTTTTCTACATGGAGGAACAAACACGAACATGCAATTTGAAATTTGAACTTGCTGTTACGAAGGAGAATAGAGTTCTCTTTGTATTTGTAAAAAAGAAAAATATTCGTTGCTTTTCGGAAATATTAGCAGACTAGCGGATAAAATAAAGAATTTGGAAAGACCATAAATTCTAGTTTCAATCAATAAAAAAACTCTTGTCTTTTAAATATAATACATTTCAGTTCCTTTTTAAAACTTTTGAGTAATTACCATGCTAACTTTTGAGAATTTGGGTATTATATGAAGGACTTATTAACAAATTTTATTTTAATTTGAAAAAATCTATGGGGCTTACTCCTGACTAAAAAATCGCGTCTCATACGTGATCACGCTCAATTGTGTCTTATAAAAAGACTAAACGGGCGTTGCAAATATATCTGAGTATTTAGCCTAGAGTCGAATCCCTCAGGGAATTAACCTATCAATTATTGTCGTTAGACCACTCAATTCTCAATAATCAAGTTCCCAAAGATTATGAATATCACTTTTTCAGTATTTTTACTACTACGACTGAATGAAATTAAAGATAAAGGTCTAAGGTTATGGTTTCCCCAGTTGGTGAACTTCTTTCTTGGATATTTCTTATAGTTTGATTTAGTTGTCTCTATCAATCATGAACACTCCAACTGCCATAAATCTCTCTCAAGTAATTATGATGATTTACTAGACGAACTCTCTCAAGTTACGCTAGCTAGATTACATTACAACTCACTTTAGATTGCACCCCAGGTATCGTTATCTCTAATCCAACCTCTAAACCCTCGGTTATGACTTTCGCCTATACTCCAGGAATGATGTTGTTCAAACAACTACCTAAATATGCACTCTCTCTCAAGTAGATACATAATAAATAGGCACAGCTAATTGATGGCCATTCAATCAACTACAACAAGAATGTAGTTGAACAAATAGAGTTCAATCAACCAATCAAAACTATATTAATATCACAATAGCGTCATTCCCCAATGGGTTCCACCAAAACCTTAAATTAAAACAATTAGCTACTCATAGCAATACTGAAAACTACAAAAGAATTCATGACTATGATAAAAATTGCAAGAGAAGGAGATGTAGATTGATGCCCACTTGCTCTCCTTGCTTCTTGGCTTTGCTTATTCTTATTCTAAACTTTAAACCTAGATAATCTGCTCCTTTGGACGAGTTGAACCTTTTATAGGTTAAGTGGATTGGTCCCAAACTCCCAAAATTACCCTTCTCAGCGTCTTATTTTCGTAGGAACTAGCGCGTCTCGCGCTACAGCCCACGCTAATGGGGTTTAACACTGCACGGCAGATCACTGGACTAGCGCGGGCGCGCTAGTCTTGCGCTAATGTCCGCGCTAGTGGGGTTTCCTAGTGTCTTGGCAAATTTCCAGCTTTCAAATCACTTCAGAGTAATCCCATGATCTGTCATTCCTCAAATTCGTCCGAATCACCGTCATAAGTCCTCAATAGCTTATTGTACTCCTGTGAAACACAAAAATCACCATTAGAGCCAATTTAACATCATTTAACTCACTTAAGACCTTGAACCTCATTAAGTTAGAGTATAATTACATGCTAAACTACGTGAATTCAACCTATTATCAACACCCCACACTTAATTAATTGCTAGACCTCGAGCAATCCACTATATCCTACAAGGTTTCTTTACATCAAACACTACCCTACGGTGTCACACCACAAACGTTTTACAAGCAATGCACCTAGCAGTGTAACATATATGCATCAAGCAATGACTCTCACATGCCCTGCTATAATCTTACTTCCTCGAAATAATACGAGGAGGTCAAGACTTACCTCTTTTTCATAAATCATATGCCCTCACTTCACACAATTGAGAGTAGTTCCATAAAAGATAATAGTAAAAAAAACAGGAACTTTTAATCAGAATAATTCACTCACTCTCAAAAAGAACATTCAAATGTCACACAGATACGCCATAGGCTTGCCCGTAGTGTAATACTCCACTAATTGAGTTCATTCAGTCTAAGATCCATAGGTCTTTATTTGGTTATAATGTAGGCTAAGGGATGAGTAGGATACATTTTGGGTATAGTGACTAACCTCCCTAAACACTTTTAATACAATTACATTCACAATTAGACCATTTTCATGCTTGGCCAGAACTTTCACCCTACTTTACTTCATAATTACCCCATGCCACTAACTATCAAAGACTACATGTAATTATTGTCCTCTTTCTTTCTTTTGTTTATTTTTTTTTTCTTTTCTAAGTGGCCTCCACTTTTGCATTTTTCATTCTATTTCCTTGATTTTTCCTTACAAATCAAACTACCACCCCACACTTTGACTTTTACATATCTGCTAGCAATTCAAGTGCTCGTGGGAAGTACTAGGTTCAAACAAACAAGCTATTCAAACAATTGGTTATGGTTCATAATGTGGTTATCAAAGAAACAGGCTTATAAGCTCAAAGGGATTGACTATGGTTAATTATATTCAGGTGGGTATATATTTGTGTCTGGCTTAACAAAGAAATGCCTATATCCCTTCTAAGACTAAACAAACTTCTATTTCGATTTGCTCACACATGGGGCAAGTTCTAGGTACCAAATGCAGACATAGAATAGATGCAAAACACCTCACACACACATGGCACATAATTCAATCCAAATTGGTTCGTCAAAACACTCAATTGAGAATTCAAGTTAGTTACAACATGCACCATTAATGCATTCTACAAGAGTCAACAGGTGAACCTAAGGCGTCACACTCTAGGATTCATGGTGTTTGGGTGTAACACACTAAGGGTAACATTTTATCATTCAGCACCTTGCCCAAAGGATTCCTATAATAAAAAAATTAAAAGAAGCTAGCTATACCCGGTTCAAGCTAAACTCTTGGAAAAGAACCGCGGTCAAAAGAAAAACCAAGAGGGAGTTACTACACTACCTACAAAGAAAATAAAAAATCTCTTTTTTTTTCTTCGGAGTGACCTCCCTCAAGAAAACTTCCTATGAAATTCGTCATCAGGAGGAGTCAACTGAGTTTTTCTAAATTTTTTTTCTTATGTTGACTTGGACCCTCAATAATCCCTGCCAAAGTGATCTGTCGTCGGGCCAGACGACTTGATTACTATTACTCTTACTAACAACAACTAAAACAGACTACACCAAAAGCATAAAACAAAACTACAATTCGAATAAGTTACCAAAACAACTAAAACACATAATTCACAACTTATACAACATACAATACAACAGGGAAACCATCCCCCACCCCACACTTAAAACGAGGACATGTCCTCATGGACAATTAAAAGGACAGAGTAAGGTAAAGGGACTTCCCTGGCAGCTCAATATTAATCGGAGACGATGTTTGGGTTGACGTTGCAAGCACGACCCAGGGCACGTAACCAGCCCATTATCTTCTTCTCAGACTTCTTTTTATGGGTGGCCATCTCATCCACTCGGGTCCCAAGTTCAGTAACTGAGGTTCTCCACCCGTCCACGTCGTGCTCTAGGTGATCCAATCGCTGGCCCCGACTGACCCTAGACGAGCCTCCAACGTCCACAGCTGGCTCCTCTTCCATATGCTCCGTATCCTCGACTCCTTGGTGATGCTCCTCCTCTGATTCCTCTTCTTCAGAGTCATGCCCTACTAACTCCTCATCGGCTTCCATTGCCTCCCTTCCCATCGTAACTCTTTCAGCTTTGAAAGGGTGCACCACAGGTACCCGGCCATCGACAGCAAAGTCGCCTGGCACCCCAGCCACAGCGCACAGTCGAGTGACAAGTGATGGGTAAAAGAACCCATACCTATGGACCTTCATGCGGATGAACATCTCCTCATAAATTAACTGTGCCGCATCAAATGTCGCATCTACCATGAAGCACCAAATCAGACATGCCGGAGGAATGTTCACCTCCGAAGTGTTCTAGAATGCAATAGTCGACTATTAATCAGGTACAACCAGCATTTTTCCTCAAACTTGAGGCCCGAAGAGTGGAATTTGTTTCCATACTTTTACCATTTCAATGTAATTCCCGGTCGACATATGGTCGAGGTTAATGTATCCCAAGGAGTCATTTTTCCGTTGTAGGTCTGGTTGGAGTCTACGTAACCAGCTGCTGGTGGATGAAGCTTGTACATTGTTCTGATGTGCTCTATTGAGGCATTAATCGGCCTTCTTCGCACTGTTACAACCTAGTTTTCATGCTCTGGAGCCTTGGCATAAAATTCCCTGACCATCATGTCATTTGCCTCATCCGGTTCCTCAAACAAAACGTCCATGCGACGCTGCATCAACACTTCGTACATTATGGGGCAATTCATCCTAATGGCTTCAGAGTCCATAGCCTGATCAGGTATAGTTGTTTTATCCTCTTTCTCAGCAAATCTGTCATGCGCCTTCGCTGAAACAAATTTGTGGTTGTTGAACGGCCTCGAGTCTACTGATTTTCGTGGCCTTCCTCCGGTGGAGGTTCTAGTTGCACGACTTGAAGAGGCTCCTGTGGCTTGACGCTTGCGTGGAGGCATTGTACCTGCAATTAACATAGTATTAGCTCAGTACAACAGGGTGACCCAACTGTGGTTACTCAGACTTCACCACAAATTGGTCACATTATTTCCCTCCATTGGGGTCTTTTAACAAACATATGGTGGGAATACTAATTTAAAACCCCAAGCACTAAATAGTGGACATGGGGCATCACCATCCGAACTCAAATATACTCATAACACCCCCACCCTCCCTATGTCATCCATTATCAACATAAATCAACTACTGCCCACACAAATCAACTACTGTACACAATGGAAGAGAAAAATAAAAGATGGAGTACATAAAAAGAAATTACAAAAATAAAGGAAAAATTAAGGTGAGAGATACATACATGTAGGGTTGAATGATAGAGATGAAGTAGTGGGTGTTGAAGAATTCTTGGAGGTGGGAGTGCTTGAGGGTGGTTGCCTTCTTTGAGGGTGGAAGATTGAAGAGGAAAAGAAGAAGAAGAAGAAGAAGAAGAATGGGGAGGGTTTATGGGGGTTAGAGTTTTNAAAAATTACCTGTGTCGAGACGGACAAATGCGAGCTTAGAACTAGATTAGCGCGGCCGCGCTAGTCCAAAGGTTTTGAGGCAGTGAGAAACCCCACTAGCGCGCGATTAGCTCGGCCACGCTAGTGGCTATGTGCGTGAGGCAGTGTAGAACCCCACTAGCGCGACCTCTAGCGCGCGATTAGCGCAGTTACGCTAGTCTCGGCATCAGCAAAAAAAAAAAAAA
>ML368900.1:0-67740 GCA_005239525.1 Nicotiana knightiana
GTGATGATGAGAAGGGTTAATATATATTTATTTTTCTTATGTTTTACTTCCTATTTTCTGAGAGAAGATCATATAAGTTGCGTGAGTTGAATAGTCCCTTCCTGAGTCATTTCTTACCTATCATGTTCGAGTTATGGCCTAGTGGTGCGATGTGGTATCATGTGAGGATGTTGGTCATGTTTGGGGTGATTTGTTGTTTGAGCAGTTCATACTGGGTGAGACGAGATTATCAGATCAGGGATCAGTGCAATAAGGTTATGTGAGGTGTATATTAAAGAACAAATACCATTATTCAGGTTCATAATGAAGTGATGATTCTAGTCAAGATGAGGTATTCAAGGATTTGTTAACTCTGTAGTTGGGTATGAATTTCTGCACATTTCCTCCGTTGTGGTGGTATTGTCAGCATTATAGCAGGGTGTATGTATATTTGTTATGAGGTGCATCGGGAGCACCAGATTCGTGAAATTTTGGCTATTAAGGTTCAGGGAGTGTCATTGTGGTCAGATGATGAGTTATGCGGTGCATGGTGCTGATTCAGCAAAGGTATGCGGTCATGTTCTGGGACATCGTGTAGTAGTTGATACAGTGTTTATATGTTGGAAGTAGGCCTGGCAAGGAATTTCAAGTGTTGGAACTAGGTTCCGAGCTTATTATATGGATAAAAGAAGAAATCTTCAGATTTGATCAAGCTAATGTACTCAACTGGGTTGTGGTAGCACGGGCAGGTTCGAGGTGTCAAACATTGATTTCAGATAACTCCAGAGCCATTCTTAGCACGTTCGAGGACGAACGTCGGTTTAAGTGGGGGAGAATGTAACGACCCGACCGGTCGTTTTGAGGTCTAGCGAGCCGTTCAGCGGTTTGAAATCGTGAGCAGCTCCATTTCAGGTATTATGACTTGTAGGTGTGGTCGGAATTTAATTTCAGAAAGTTTAGAGTTGATTTGGAAAGAAAATTCTCATTTCAGAAGCCTTAAGTTGGAAGAATCAACTAAGATTAGAATTTTGAGTAAACGACCTCCGAATCAGGATTTGAAGGTTCCAGCAGGTTCGTATGATAATTTCGGACTTGGGCGTATGTCCGTATCGGGTTTTGGATAACCCGGGAGAGTTTCAACGCATATTGTGGAAGTCAGCATTTTTGAAGAAATTTCCTAAGTTTGGCCTGAAGCGCATTTCAGTGATGTTGATGTCTGTTTGGTATTTCGAGTCAGGGAATAGCTTCGTATAGTAATTCAAGAGTTGGGAGCACGATCGGAAGTTAATTTGGATGTCCGTAGGTCATTTTGGAGTCATTTGGCTATAGATAGAAATTTGAAGGTTTTTGAGAAATTCGACCGGAAGTGGAAGTTTTGACATGAGGTCGGAATGCGATTCAGGAAGTTGGAGCAGGTCCGTAATGTTGAGTATGACTTGTGTGAAAAATTTGGGGTCAATCGGACGTGATCTGATAGGTTTCGGCATCAGATGTAGAAGTTGGAAATATCTAAGTTCATAAAGTTGGGATTTGGGTGAGATTCGTGGTTTCGATGTTGTTTGATGTGATTTGAGGCCTCGAACAAGTCCGGATTATATTTTGGAACAGGTTGGTATAATTGGACGAGGTCCTGGGGGCCTCGGGTGGATTCCGGGTGGTTAACGGATCAATATTTGAAGTTGAAGAAAGTTGAAGGTTGCTGTCATCTGGTGTAACCGCACCTGCGAGGCTTTGGCCGCAGGTGCGGCTAAGGGAGCCACAAGTGCGAAATTGGGCTGGAGCCAAGGAGGACACAAGTGCGAGTGATTTGGGCGCACCTGTGGAAGCGCAAGTGCGACAAGGGGACCGCATGTGCGGAAATAGGCATGGGCAGATTGTTTTTAAGCGAGAATTTGGTCATTTCTCCAGCTATTTTCATATGCTATGGGCGATTTTGAGGAGCTTCAAGGAGAGGATTTTGTCAAGGATCACAAGGTAAGTAATTTCTTCACGTTTTTGAATTAAATACAAGATTATATGCATGGATTAGACATGGAAATTGGTAGGAAATTGGGAAATCTTAAAGAAACCTAGAAAATGGTAATTTGGATTTTTGGTCACGAATTTGAGCATGGAATGTAGAGTAAATTGTATATTTGAACTAGTAAGGCTATGGGTAGAGTATATCTTCAAGAAATTTCAGATTTCGGGCACGTGGGCCCGAGTGAATTTTGGTTATCTCACTAAGCGGGGTCGGGAAGTTAAATAATTTGGAATTGTTGCAAATATTAGAGTATATTTTCATTGGTTTGTCGTCGTTTGGATAGTTTTGGGGCGTTGTGCGTCCGTTGGAGTCGTCGAAAGGGCTTGGAAGCCGGCATTGGAATTTCGGAGCGAGGTAAGTCTCCTTTCTAACTTTGTGAGGGGGAATTGTTCCCCTAGGTGAATTAATTAAGTACATGCTATTATCTTCGGGGGCTACGTACGCACGAGGTGACGGGAGTCCGTGCGTAGCTATTATTATGCCTTGTCCGGGTAGTCTAGGACCCACTAGCATGCCTTACGTGTTGTACATGTAATCCTGCCTGTGATATTAAACTGCTAATATAATCGAAATCGTAATTGAATATCTGAAGAAGACTAGATTTAATTTTCTTAATTATCTAGAAAGAGAATTTATTCCTCCGTGGATAATTGTGTACCTGATAGAGTTCTATTACGAAAACATCATTAAATTTGGCAAATGAGTTTCAAAACAAAGATTTAAGAGCTATATTTCATGTCCCTTTAAAAAGAATTTTACCACTTTCCTGAGAAAACGGTTTTCTTGATAAAATGGGGACTTATTGTGTGGACATGTGTAACTTCGGGTGCCTGAGTCGCATGTATGATTCGCAAGCAGGATGACCCTGTATTTGTGTATAAACACATAAAATCAATGTCATCAATTCACAAGATGCACAACCTCTCTTTCCAACAGTATAACATAGATATATGAAATCATCATGCCTTAAAACCAACTTCAGAAAAATCCTTTGAAGAATGTATATTTTCAACAACTTCAAACCGAAAGATTTAGTATGAAAATGAAATGAAGCATATTGAGGCCCCTCGGGAAAAACATATTTCATAAGCCCAGAGTGAAAGTAGTAAAATCATAAGTAGCCAATCTGGCAAAACATGTATCATAATCAGCCCCTCGGTCATGCCTCACAGCCACTCATAATCAGTCGCTCAGCACCTCACAGTCACTCATGCCTCCCAAATCACTCGTCACTCGGCACTCGGCACTCTGTGCGCTCACTGGGGGTGTGTGAAAACTCCGGAGGCACTCCTTCAGCCCAAGCGCTAATATCAAGCCACCTCGTGGCGTATCATATCCTCACAATTAGGCCCTCGGCCTCACTCAGCAGAACCACTCAAAAAGCCCCTCGGGCGAATCAGTAAAATAGGGTACTCGACCCAAAACATCATTTTTAAATCTCAAAGTAGTGTAAATCAAGCTGAGTTTCGAAAACAGTAAGCACGATGTGGCTGAGTGAAATCATCAATACATAGTGAGGAAAACATCAGTAAAAATCCCCCAAGGGGTCTAAACAGAACGGCACAAGGCCCCAAACACGGCTTATAGCCCATATATTTCAACAATCTTTAGAACATAATTTAACATAAGGTTTTGAGTAAAATATGCAACTCAATAGTTGCCGCGGAGAGGACCTAGTCCAATCCAAAAATCAGTGCGCGCCACATACTCGTCATCCGACATGTGCGCCATTCTAAAATCAGTGAGAAATACGCAGTCCGGGGTTTCATACCCTCAGGACAAGATTTATAACTATTACTTACCTCTACCGGGCCACAACACTAGTCCGCTATGAATTTGCCCCTCAAATTGGCTCCCGATTGCTCCGAATCTAGGCAAAACCAGTTTAACATCATCAATATATACCAAAGGAACACAACCCAATCGAAGACTGTCAAATTATACAAGAATCTCGAAATTTGGCCAAACCCGACCCCGGGCCCATGTCTCTGAATTCGATAAAATTTGCATCACTAGAATCCTCATTCCCTTATGATTCTACTCATACCAAATTTACCAAAATCAGACCTCAATTGCCCACTCAAAACACCAAAAGAATTTTCCTCCCATTTTCCCCAACTTTTCTACTGTAATTCCTCAAATTGCATGGTGAAAATAAAGACAAATTCATGAAATTGAACCAAAAAAGATTGAAGAACACTTACCACAAGAACCCCGCTGAAAAGCTCGTCCAAAATGTCCTTCCCCCGAGCTCTCTAATGGAAAAACAAGTTATGGCCAAGAACCCCCGAAATAGAACTTAAAAACTGTCTGCCCGGGCCTCTTTCTTCACTACGATCGCGGAAGCTCCCACGCGATTGCGAAGAACAAATCTGATGCCCCATCAAATTACACTACACGATCGCAGACATCCACACGCGATCGCGATTCAGCAGGACATAAACCCACTCGATCACAAACCACTCTACGCGATCGCGAAGAACAATAGCTCAGCCCACTTACGCTCCCTTTAACTCTATGCGAACGCGAACAACACCACGTGATCGCACTGCACAATAACCTCACACTCACGTGATCGCGATCTCTACCACGCGATCGCATATAACAAATATCCTGCCATCCCCAGCTAGGTCTACGCGATCGCAAACACCCTCTCGTGATCTCGTAGAAGGAAACCAGAAACTCACACCAACAAAAATCTGCCCAGTTTACAAGCCAAGAGTTGGTCCGTTAACCACCTGAAACACACCCGAGGCCCTCGGTAACCAAACATACCAACATATCCCATAACATCATTCAAACTTAGTCGAGCCTTCGAAATACCAAAAACAACGCAAAAACACCAAAATCACATCAAATTCAAGCCTATGAACTTTGGAACTTCCAAATTTTGCCGACGATGCTGAAACCAACCAAAACACCTCCGATGGACCTGAAATTTTGCACACATACTCAAAATGACATTATAGACCTGTTCTAACTTCCGGAATTCCATTCCGACCCCGATAGCCTATTTTTCACTGCCAACCGGAAATCACCAAAAACTAACTTTCGCCAATTCAAGCCTAATTCTACACCGGACATCAAAACTCCATTCCGAACACACTCCTAAGTCCCAATTCACCTAAAGAAACCATACGAGCCATAAAATATTCATTCCGAGGTCGTTCACCAATAAGTCAACTCTCAGTTGACTTTCTCAATTATTAGGCTACCTTGAGAGACTAAATGCCTCAATTCTGACCATGACCACTCCAGACCCAAACCAACTGACCCAACACAACAAAAATAGGCTAAAAATATATGACAAATGCAGAAATGGAGGAAACAGGGCTAAACTCTCGGAATAACCGGTCGGGTCGTTACATTCTCCCACCCTTAAACATACGTTCGTCCTCGAACGTGCCAAGAGTTTTTCTCCAACACCATCAAACTGTTACGTAGCTTACCATGAACATACCCGGGGGTGATCCCATGTCACCCTATACCATATAGGTCCAATAGCACAATACCGTTGAAATTTTGAAATCCAAATCCGGGCCCATAAACCTTAGAACCAAATTCCCACTTCTGAAATAATATACAAGATCATAATTTCCATAACTATAAACTGGACAAGTCTTAACATGCTGAATCAATCCATATACGTACCCGAGATGAAATCACATAATACACCGCGTGACTCAAACACTCATAGCAATAACTCTTAACCACAATACTGCTCAGAACAACCCAATACCGGTACATAACCCCTTATCAAGAAATGACTCTCTCTAACACTTCCATATACTGCCGATGATGAAAGAAGTTATAACTAACAACCATTCGTCTGATCAGTCAGACATGGAACCCCCCTTCCCAAACAGGAATTATAGCATATTTCTAAGCCGACTCTCGATATTTATCCTTCCAACTATGCTGTAGAAAATTCTAAAAATGTTCACTCTAGGTCCAATGACCTCTTCTCATCCATCACGACCACCCTGAATCATGACATATCGATACAATTCGAAGCCAAAACCTGTGCAACTTGTGCACTTAACAGCAACTTCCCAATGTAATCAAATTATATAAAAGATCCACATGAGAGGACTATCCTGCCATTAACAATTACCATCGCCATATCATACTAACCGCCTGGTGCACCACACACACCCGTACTAGCCTACCAGTGACCCTAAATTAACTCTGATCACCCACAACAGATAGATAACTTACCAAAAAGTTCATAATCACGGAATCATGGTACATACTAACATCCGACTAGCTCAACTCACATCTTCAAGGTTCACTACCACAAAATATCATGTTTATGAGAACTCTCAATCTCGAAGTCCATGAAACGTACGGATTACCATATCTGATCACAACTCCACCGCTCGAATACATAACACATCCCAAATACTCACTCATTCCACGAGGGATAGGTATAATTCTTCCGTTTACCAAGCAACCTTGAATATCAACAGTTGATCAAAAAATAGGGCGCCGCGATACCAATGAAGTACCCTTAACTCAAACACATTGCTCGTTCTGAAATATATACCCTCATCAAGTTGCACCAATTAGTGATATCATCTACCTAGTCATCTGAAACTGCCCATGCTGCCTAAGAATTTATGACCTTCCTTCTAGAACCGAACCGTGACCTCACATATGCAAATCTCAACTCTACCCAACATACCGCACACGCCCTGCCAACCTAGGAAAAATACGGGAACTCCATGGTCCCTTCTGATCCACAAGCAACTACGTACCCAGCTAGACAAGAACTCCCATTGGATCCCATTTAGAAACAAATTCACTACACGTCATAAGAAAATATGCACCCTTAACCGCGGTAGAAACCATCTGGAACTATCCGAAATCCCATTTGCGCAACACCAAACCATCACGACTGAATTCTACTAACTCATCCAAACTACGCAGGCCACCAAAAATCCAAGAGCATTGCTAAAAACACCCGAAAAACTTGTCACCTCATGAACACCCAAGAACTAATCGTATCCCTTACCATGCCGATCCGACCTACTACCAAGTTGCCCTATTTACCCAAGTTCCTTCTGACTTACCTTCAAATTGATACTTCTCCCTGCCGTAATACCACAATTTTTCAACCCAGACTCACCATACGTGACCCAAGCATAAAACCATACCGTCTAAGGCTCATAAGCCACCGAATACTTTCTGAAACATCCCCAAAAGTACCACATTCGAATTACTTACCCTGAAGAGACTTCTTGCGAATCTAAATCCATTACCTTCACCTTCCTGATACTGATATGTAGAACCTGTGATAATGTAGATATGCCACAAGTCTTGACCCCCTATAACGTAAATCTCAATCACACCGACCAATTAGACAGAATCGACCTGACCCGTTTGCACACTAACATACTAGGAAAGTAATCCACTCACTTCAAACCACAAGCAAATTAATACACTGCACACACTACACCATTTACAACTTCCACTAAATCATTCAATATAACCCAATTACCTAACAAAGTACATTGCAACCTTTATCGAAGAAATTTCCATTACTCGTGACATTCCTCGACCCCACACCTGCAGGTCATAACTGATTTACCAATATACCTCAAACTGAAACCAATACCACACATAGTCGTGCAATCAACTTATCATTAACAGACTCCCCCACTTGGCTCAAAGCCAACGATCGAGACAAACAATAACTCACAATGCCCATAATAATCACCATCCGTCTAACAACTCAAGTCATATGCAATTCTCGCATTCACCATTGGAATAGTCATGCCAACTTCCACAAGCGATCTAAACTCCAATTACAACATATATCATTTACTGGTAGACGAGAACTTATTACAGAACTACATAGGGACCACACACCTTGGGACAACCCGCAGGAGATACCCCTGCTCGCTTAGCCTTTACTGCTATCTCTCCATACACTTATGAAGACCAGAACTATCACACAATCACTACATCTTCCTGCATCTGAACACAACCAACGCCTACCCTCGAGGCACCACGATACGCGGTAAAAACCTGAAGCTGATGGAAGAACTAACACTGGAGCGGTGGTCACAGAAATCTCGAGCTTCTGGAAGCTCTACCCACAGATGTCTGACCACATGGATACCCTTTTTGGACACCACGTGTCCCAAGAATGCTACTGAACCGAGCCAAAAGTCACACTCGGAGAAATGGCATAGAGCCTTTCCTCCCTGAATCCTTATAATGCCATCCTTAGATACTGAGTATGTTACTCCTGGCTACGCGAATATGCCAGGACGCCATCAATAAATACAATAACAAGGAGTGATAATACGGCTGGAATACAATGTTAATCAAATACATGAACGTTACTGGGGCAAATGATCAGCTCAAAAGACATCACCAGGAACTCATAACCAACCAGAAAAAATCCGCTTCACTACACAACTACAAAACATGAGAGGTCTTCCAACATACTCACAACTCAAGGCCATATACCAAATCGAGACAGAAATCAAACACTCAATAAATATTGCCACATTTCCAGCCCACCCCTTTGACACAATTCACAGTCTGAACACATATAACCATTAAATCACACCCACCACATAGGCATCTAGTCACAAATTCTCATCAATAAGAACACAAACGGTCATACCAGTCCCCAATTACATGTGCCCACACAACGAAAATCCCAGCAATAAATCCACATAATGAATCCGGCCTCAAGTCCTCTAGACTGGCCCATTACCAATATGCCAAAATCACATCTCATCCATAGAAGCCACAAGCCGTCGATGCACAGCTGATACCAAGCGCTCTCGTATGCGTTCGAATACATGGAAGGAATTCAAGAGTTATGCTCTTGGATGGATACAATGGATTCGCACGACAAGAATTCAAGAATGTGAGATTTTCCTAAGGGTTCCGCAGCCTCTCAAAGATAAGTACAGACGTCTCCGTACAGATCCGCAAGACTCTACTAAACCTGCTCATGACCGGTGAGTCCTATGTAACCTAGCGCTCTAATACCAAACTGCCACGACCCCAAATCTTGGCCAGCCGTGATGGCGTCTATCATGGAGCTAGGCCAGCCAAAACTACACTCGAATCATAATAAGCTTCCATTTACATCTTTACTATACTGATTACCCATAAAGGTTTCCTTTAAACATTTATAAGACAGTTAAAGCTATACCGAATATTAAATACAACCCCGAGAACCCGGAGTCACTGGTCATGAGCATCTACATAAAATATACAACTCAAAAGAAAATAAATTCTATAATAGTAAGCAGGAGAGGGAGCAGGATTGCGGACGCATTCAGCTACCTCGCAAACCTCTGAGAATCTCTGGAACAGATAGACAACTCACCCTGCACTAACACCTGAATCTGCACACAAGGTGCAGGGAGTAATGTGAGTACACCAACTCAGTACTAATGAAAATAAATCAGGTCTTAGCAGCAAGAAACACATAAAATCAATGTCATCAATTCACAAGATGCACATCCTTTCTTTCCAACAATATACCATAGATATATGAAATCATCATGCCTTAAAACCAACTTCAGAAAAATCCTTTGAAGAGTGTATATTTTCAACAACTTCAAACCGAAAGATTTAATATGAAAATGAAATGAATCATATAGAGGCCCCTCGGGCAAAACATGTATCATAATCAGCCCCTCGGGCATGCGTCATAGCTACTCATAATCAGTCGCTCAACACCTCACAGTCATTCAACACCTCACTATCACTCATGCCTCCCAAATCACTCGTCATTCGACACTCGACACTCGGCACTCTGTGTGCTCACTGGGGGTGTGTGCAGACTCCGGAGGGGCTCCTTCAGCCCAAGCGCTAATATCAAGCCACCTCGTGGCGTATCATATCCTCACAATCAGGCCCTCGGCCTCACTCAGCAGAACCACTCAAAAAGCCCCTCGGGCGAGTCAGTAAAACAGGGTACTCGACCCAAAACATCATTTTTAAATCTCAAAGTAGTGTAAATCAGGTTGAGTTTCAAAAACAGTAAGCACAATGCGGCTGAGTGAAATCATCAATACATAGTGAGGAAAACAACAGTAAAAAGCCCCCAATGGGTCTAAACAGATCGGCACAAGGCCCCAAACACGGCTTATAGCCCAAATATTTTAACAATCTTTAGAACATAATTTAACATAAGGTTTTGAGTAAAATATGCAACTCAATAGTTTCCGCGGAGAGGACCTAGTACAATCCAAAAATCAGTGCGCGCCACATACTCGTCATCTGACATGTGCACCATTCTAAAATCAGTGAGAAATACGCAGTCCGGGGTCTCATACCCTCAGGACAAGATTTATAACCATTACTTTCCTCTATCGGGCCACAACACTAGTCCGCTATGCTCTTGCCCCTCAAATTGGCTCCCGATTGCTCCGAATCTATCAAAAACTAGTTTAACATCATCAATATATACCAAAGGAACACAACCCAATCGAAGACTATCAAATTATACAAGAATCTCGAAATTCGGCCGAACCCGAACCCCGGGCCCACGTCTCGGAATTCGATAAAATTTGCATCACTAGAATCCTCATTCCCTTACGAGTCTACTCATACCAAATTTACCAAAATCCGACCTCAATTGCCCACTCAAAACACCAAAAGAATTTTCCTCCCATTTTCCCCAACTTTTCCACTTTAATTCCTCAAATTGCATGGTGAAAATCAAGACAAATTCATGAAATTGAACCAAAAATGATTGAAGAACACTTACCACAAGAACCCCGCTGAAAAGCTTGTCTAAAATGTCCTTCCCCCGAGCTCTCTAATGGAAAAACTAGTCATGGCCAAGAACCCCCGAAATAGAACTTAAAAACTGTGTGCCCAGGCCTCTTTCTTCAGTGCGATCGCGGAAGCTCCCACGCGATCACGAAGAACAAATCTGTTGCTCCATCAAATTACACTACGCGATCGCAGACATCCACACGCGATCGCGATTCAGCAGGACATAAACCCACGCAAACGCAAACCACTCTACGTGATCGCGAAGAACAACAGCTCAGCCCACTCACGCGCCCTTTAACTCTATGCGAACGCGAACAACACCACGCGATCACACTGCACAACAACCTCACACTCACGCGATCGCGATCGCGACCTCCACCACGCAATCACATATAAAAAATATCCTGCCATCCTCAGCTAGGTCTACGCGATCGCAGACACCCTCCCGTGATCGCGTAGAAGGAAACCAGAAACTCACACCAGAAAAAATCTGCCCAGTTTTCAAGTCAAGAGTTGGTCCGTTAACTACCCGAAACACACCCGAGGCCCTCGGGAACTCAACCAAACATACCAACATATCCCATAACATCATTCAAACTTAGCCGAGCCTTGGAAACACCAAAAACAACGCAAAAACACCAAAATCACATCAAATTCAAGCCTATGAACTTTGGAACTTCCAAATTTCGCCAACAACGCCGAAACCAACCAAAACACCTCTGATTGACTTGAAATTTATCACACATACTTAAAATGACATTACGGACCTGTTCCAACTTCCGAAATTCCATTCCGACCCTGATAGCCTATTTTTTACTGCCAACCGGAAATCGCCAAAAACTAACTTTCGCCAATTCAAGCCTAATTCTACACCGGACATCAAAACTCCATTCCGAACACTCTCCTAAGTCCCAATTCACCTAACGAAACTATCCGAGCCATAAAATCCGCATCCCGAGGTCGTTCACCAATAAGTCAACTCTCAGTTGACTTTCTCAATTATTAGGCTACCTTGAGAGACTAAATACCTCAATTCTCACCATGACAACTCCAGACCCAAACCAACTGACCCAACACAACAAAAATATGCTAGCAATATATGACAAATGCATAAATGGGGAAACGGGGCTAAACTTTCGGAATGACCAGCCGGGTCGTTACACCCGATCCATACCTATCCTCACATACTCGGCTCTCGGCCTCACTCAGTCACAATCCCTATCGGTGCACGCTCACGAACTCGTCACCTAGCATGTGCGTCACATCCTTTATCGAAACAATATAAAATACTGGGGTGTCATACCCTTAGGTCTAGATTTACAATCGTTACTTACCTCAAAACAGTCTAAAAACTACTCCGCGATGCTCTTACCCCTCGAATCGGCTCCCAATGCTCCGAGTCTACCACAAATCAGATCAATAACATCAAAATATGCTATGGAGATGAACCCCAATCGAAAACTATCAAAATTAGGCACAATTCCCGAAATTTGCTAAACCTGAGCCCGGGCCCACGTCTCGGAATTCGATAAAAATCGCATCACAAGAATCCTCATCCTTTCCCGAGTCTACACATATAAAATGCATCAAAATTCGATCCCAAACGACCCCTATATTCCTTAATTACAAGTTTCAATTTCCCAAGCCCTAAACCCTCAATTTATGCCATTTAATCTACTAATTCCAAGCCTAATCGTCACATAATAATATAGAATCGAGTTTATAGTCCGACAAACTTACCTCCACTGAAGACCCTCGAAATCCTTCTCCAAATTGCTCTAAAAATGACTCAACCCGCATGCAAAAATGAAGAAAAATTCCAAAATTTCACGGAGGCACATATTTATACTTCCTCCTGCGGACCCACACCAGCGGTCCCAGGTGCGCACCTGAAAAATCACTTAAAGTCCAAATTCCGCACCTGCGACTCCGCAGGTGTGGTCCCACGTCCGCATTTGTGGTCCCATACTGAGCTGCCTAAATTACGCATATGTGGATTCCTTTCTGCTTCTACGGGCCCGCACCTGTGGTTCCCCATCCGTAGGTGCGGTCACACTAGTAAAATGGCACCATCAGCAGCTTTGCTGCAAATTCCTAAGTCCAACTTCCGCTAACCATTCGAAATCAATCCCAATCCCCTCGGGACCCCAACCAAACATACCAACACATACCATAACCTACTTCAAACTTAGTCGAGCCTTCGAAACACCAAAAACAACGCAAAAACACAAAAATCACATCAAATTCAAGCCTATGAACTTTGAAACTTCTAAATTTCACCAAGGAGGCCGAAACCATCCAAAACACATCCGATTGACCTGAAAATTTGCACACATATCCAAAATGACATTAGGAACCTGTTGCAACTTCTGGAACTCCATTCCGACCCCGATAGCCTATTTTCCACTGCCAACCGAAAATCGCCAAAAACTAGCTTTTCGCCAATTCAAGCCTAATTCTACACGGGACATCAAAACCACATTCCGAAATCACTCCTAAGTCCCAAATCATCTAATGAAGCTATCTAAGCCATAAAATCCGCATTCCGAGGTCGTTTACCAAGAATTAAACTCTCAGTTGACTTTTCTAACTACAAGGCTAATTTGAGAGACTAAGTGCCTCAATCCTCATCACGACCACCCCGAAGAACCAACCGACCCCAACACATCATAATCCGGCTAAGAAACATACAATAAAGCAGAAATGGGGAAAATGGGACTAATCTCACGGAACGACCGGCAGGGTCGTTACAGGTTGGTACCAACAATTAATCCAAGGCATATGAACACCAACTTTTCACACATTTTATTTCAATTCAAGTTCTCAAACACTACATAAATCAAAGTACCAACAAAGTCATGACACTAAAGATTCAAAATTTGCCTCTCTATCACATTTGTCTTCCCTCGCTCATTCCTCCCGATTGAAAATGGGATTAAATTCATAACTCGAGTTTCATGTGCCCTCACACTTTTAGAGAGAATCCCAAATTCATAAATTACAATTCAAAACATAAATGGGATGTCAAATGGAAAGACTCAACTCTCTCTATCACAAAGATATTCAAATGCACACAAGTAGTACCATAGGCTTTCCCTTCATGTATTTCTCCACTAATGTAGACATACTTGGTTCAAAATCAATTAGGACTTAAAGGGTTGTAGTTTAGGCTTTTGATTAAGGTAGGGCACAATTTTGGTAAGAGTGACTCAAAACCTCCCTAAGCACTACACTTTTTCAACAATCAAAGTCCACTTCCTTCAAGAATTTTTCCACCCTTTCTTCTCTTAGTTTTTTTTTGTATCACCTAGTCTTTCATTTATTCATACTTCCTTATTTTATTTTATTTTTCATTTCATTTTTTTATAACCCTTTTCACTTTTTTTAGAAACCTCTACATCATAACTTTTCAAACCTCCACCCCCAAACTTAGGCTTTTAGGCTACATTCATACTTTAAATTACTTAGGGAGGTATGGTTCCACAAGAAAATCACTAAGAACCATGAAAGCTTGTAACATGGTTGCCAAAGAAAAGGTTAAAAGGCTCAAAAGGGTTGACTAGGAAAAATATTCATGGGAAGGAAATTTAGGCACAATAATGGTCCAAGGAAGGTCTAATGTCATTTTTCAAACCATGTTAGTCTAGGATTTCATCTTGAAGCACATTCCGGCAAGTTCTAGACTACAAATGATGAAAAAGAACTTCAAAATTAAAGCTCACCACACATAGCACATAAAAACTCAAGTGAAATACAAATCCAAAATCCAATTGGAACCATCTCAAGTCACATGTAGCCTAAAAAGCTATTTAGTGAATCAAAGAGCCAAAATTAGAATCTAAAAGTCACAATAAGGAACATTACTTTAATCATTCATTTTCTTTTAATTATATTTATTTATTTATTTTAAAGATCAAAAACTTCATATGCCAAAGTTTAAATTATATTGGTACCAAACAAGTCACATGTTGGCTTATGGGCACAAGATTACACCCCAAAAACCAATTTATTCACAACTAGCTACTAAAATTAACTACTAAAAAAAATTTACTTTCTAAAAGGAGAAAAAATAAACAAGACTAAACCCTTAAGAAAGTTGTCACGCCATCCATCATAGGGAAAAGTTACCCGGTTCAACACAAATAAATTCCTTGGAAAAGAACCGCGGTAGAAAGAAAAACCAAGGAGTTTCATTAATACTACTATATAAAAAAATATAAAAACCAAAAAAAAAATAAACACAATTAAAAACAAGAAAAATTGAAACCAACAAGAAAATGCTAATTTTACAAAATATTACTAATAAACTAGCAATGTCAACCAATCTACACAAGTTCGCAACCAACAACAACAAAATTCATGTTCCACACACATTCATCATATAGGATCCACCCCCAACCGAAAGCATTGCATTGTCCCCAATGCAACTATACACAACAAGCCAAAATGAAAGAGGTGCTCCCTTAATGGCATCACTCGTCGCTGGAGGTACTGGGGACTGAAAGCTCCAAGTCATCATCATTAGCCTCGTCTGGTCCACAGAATTTCCTCAAGGTGATCATGATCTTTGTCAGGAATTTACTTTTCTTCTTTTCATGCTCTCGTTGTTTCCGCTACCTCTGCTCAATCTTCCCCAACTTGGCTTTGATGGCATGTTGCTCCTTAGCCAGGTCGACTAAAGTCGGAACTTTTCCTTGGCCAGCTAGACCTGCAGATGTGCCCTCCCCGGATGGTCCAGAAGGAAGACCAACTACAAGTTGGCGTACCTGTGTCTCCATGCCATAAACCTGACGAGAGATATACCTGAGAGTGAGAGGTCCCTGCTCAAGTGGTGTGATAGCTTTGCAAGTCCCAATGGCATATGCAGGAGCATCAGGTGTCTCAGTGATGGTATTAGTGAACTGGCCAAAGGAGGGAGATGCAACATCAATCTTCCTTTTCTTTTGTGCATTCCCTGTTCCCTTTCTTAGCAGTGGGTGGATGAGCTTCTCTGGGTTCTTTTCCTTTTCTATAGGCTTCTTCACCACCCCTGCATCATATCATAATTGGGTGATCAGGGATGGAAAGAATAAGCTCTTGGTTCTTTCTGCAACAACCTCTGCTATCTCATCGGCAATAAGTTGCCCACGTTCACCAGTATGCCCTCCATGATAGCACATATCACTCTTGCCTTCTAAAGTGTCAAATCTGTCTTATTTCGTGAAGGCATGATTCGAGCACAGATAATGGAGAGATAAGTCTTGGCCTCCGCAGTGAATTCTGAAGACTCGATCCTTGAGTGATTCTTTATCCAGTTTGGCGCCTGTCCACCATGCAAATGATCTATGAACCACTGGGTACCCAACACTTAAGCTCGATCCCTGTACACCTGATTATTAGCATTGGGGAGATTGTAATGCGCATGGATCAGCTCTGGACTAAAACGGACTTATTTGCCTCTGACTGTAGCCATCATCTCATCATTGAAGTCCTTCTCTACAGCATTTGCATAAAACTCTCTGATTACTTCATGATTGGCTGGCCTTGGATCTTCCGCAAAGCAAATCCATCCACTCGATATTAATCTCCCATGGAACTCGAGCCATCGTCTTTATAGATCCGTCAAGAGGATGCCTCTTTCCATAATCATGCTTTTGGAAAGTTTCTTGTCGTATCGATGGGAGCATATTAAGGATGAGAATGTGTCAGCATCAAAATATTCCTCTGCGGCAGCTTGTTCGATGGTTACTTGAACATTTTCACTTGATGTCAAATCCATTTTAGAGCTCAAAGTGCCTACAAGAAGATTATACATGTCAAATAACTATATGGGCACTTAAAGCATTGCATTAGAGGCATTTAGGCCAAAGAAATAGGTTAAAAAGTTTTTGGATCAAAAATGGTGAAGACATTGTTTTGCTGCCTGGGCACTCAATGAATTGCGATCGCAGAGAACGTCAAGCGATCACGAAGAGTAAGAGGAAGTGAAGCCACACGATCGCGAATCAGTTCACGCGATCACGAAGAACAAAAAACTTTTCACAGCTGATAAAGCTATGCCATCGCAGAAGGTTCTACGCGATCGCAATGGGCTTCCCCGGCAACGACGCCAAAGTTTGATACGCTCAAATTAAACTTTAAATTAGTGTAAGCGGTCAATTTTCAAATATAATAACCCAACTAGGTTGGAGTCGAATCCCAAAGAGAACACTATGTAGGCGATTAGGAATGTAAGAGAATTATCACTTATCGTGCAATGCCAAACACTTAGATTTTGGTTGTAAAAATATTTTTATCTAAATGCAAAAATATAAACTAACCTAGAAATCAAGTAAAATGATCAATGGCTACAAGTATCGATGCATCGGGAATTACACTCAAGTAACGATCCAATGTATTTTACGATTTTACAAATATGAGCGAGTTTATGTTAATTAGCCACGGATAATAATTCTCAATTAACTTCTTCTGAAGAATAACAAGACTTCCTAATTGAATTATTCCTAACCCAATTAATAGATTAAGCACACCCGTATATGGCTACAAGTAGTTCAATCCTATTCCTAGGTAGAATCTATAAAGTGAGGTTAAAGCCTCAAGTTCTTGTTAATTAATCTTTCCCAACCCAAAACTATCTTTCCCAAAATTAATTCGGAGTTAATGGGCGAGTCCTAGGGTTAGCTAATCCTTTTGTAAATATTAAAGAACAAGAATAATTAAAGAAACAATAACTCACTTCATAAAAGATAAAAAAATCATTCAATACATAAGCACAACAAGGTATTTAATCCACACTTTAAACATGAATATTTCCATAAACAAGATTGAGTGTTGGAAATAAATACTACACACTTAAATATTCAATACAAAGCAAGGAAATGAAGAAATAAACATAAATGGGTAAGAAATCCTTAACCACAAGCTTCAAATCTTCAAAACCCAAGTGTGTGTGCAAACCCTAGCTTCCAAAGTTGTTCTTCTCTAGTGTAGAAGACTGAAAAATAAGCCAAAAATTCTTCAAAGATTTGTTAGGTCGTGTATTAAATGGCTTTGGGGTCAAAATCTTGAAATGTCAAAACTGCCCAGATTTCGCCCAGTTTTTATGAATCGCGATCGCGTGACTATGATTGCGATCGCGTAGAGTGAGGTTCAAGACTTCTGCGATCGCAGACATAAGTTTGTGTTCGCGTAGAGCATCCCAGGGGCGGTGACAAATTTCTTCATCGCGTTCGCATAAACAACATTACGATCGCGGTGCTCATTTTCATAGACTTACGCGATCGCGGTCTTATGTTTGCGATCGCGAGGAGTAATTGGCAGCAATCATTTTTCACCCTTTTGCACATTTTGACTTGGTTTCTTCCGTTTCTTCTCCAAATCATATTATACCTGAAATATGGCAATAAACCTCAGAAAATGCCCTAATTTCCTACCAAAATTATACAAAAGATTAAGTATTAAGAGGAGACAAGTTGGTAAAATACCAACTTATCAGCTGTAATTAAATCTAGCTAGCATAATTCGGGAGAATATGTCTAGTATATTGTTGTAATTACTCGGGAGAGAGTTACGAAAGTATGAGTGCTCATGATCGATAGAGAATACTTAGGCAAATTTATAAAAAACATAGCGGAAAAGATTCCGACAATAGGGGAAATCATAACCTTAGATCATTCCAATTATTGTCTACAACCCATTCGTAGTTAGTTCTTATTTACTACATTCTCATTAAGTAATAGTTAGTTAGAAAACAACCAATCTATTATCTAAATATCTTGGAAAGTTGATTACGTAAAATTGTGTGAGTCTGATAGTTGTGATTGATAAGTTAATTCCCTGTGGGATTCGACTCCGAACTTGGTAAACGGAATATATTTGCAGCGACCGCTTAGTCCTTTTTATAAGGCATAGTTGGGTGTGATCATCGCGATAAAGGGGAATATTGTAACTTATGAGACTAGGAAAATGTACATAAATTCCGGAATATTAATTTCTCTTTATGTCTCGTTATCAAACACATGTAGTTACTGGATCATGCCAAAATGAAGGAAAGTTTAGTTTTAACGTACTTGGAGTAGGGAAAAATCCGTATGATATTCTTGAGAAAGATTGCACACCGTACTCCCTTAGAATCGCAAAATCCCGTTGCTATTATAATATGGAGTCTCGTATGAATTTCCAAATACCCTTCTTTCGTTCCTGGCTTTTCCTTTCTATGTAACTCCCTTACCAAATGAATCTTGTTGTTAATTGAAGATAAGTGTAGGAATGACTAGTATAACTCCCTTTCTATGTGTTTCCATGGAATGGATTAGGATATTATCCATGTGTCCTCTTAATTCAATGGTCTAAAGGCAAGAGTCACTTAGTTTGAAAGGGGGGCTTCCACATAATGAATTTAATCCTTATTCAATATATTCCTAATTAATTAGGTAATATCCCGTTACCCAATAATTAATTAATTACCCACATAATTAAGAATTATCTCAAATTACTTATAATACTACTCACTTTTAACAGACCTTATACACCTTACTATCATGTCCATGTGGTACCTTGTATGGTACTAGTCCATATACCGGGTGTTTTAGTTCAGGACGTATTTTATCCCAAAATGACAAACTTCGACGAAATTCATTTTCTTCGATTTGCTTACCCTCTCACATTCACGAATTTACTCATCACTTGTTTGAAGTAGCATAATTCTTATGATCTCAAAATAATCTCATTCCCGAACTTACGTTGATTAACTTATGACGAAACTTTAACGTACGAAAATGCGGGATGTAATATCTCATTTCCGAGATTCCATCAATTTACTTATGGCGTACTTCCATGTACGAAATGTGGGTGTAAGAAGAAAATGGGAAAGATGATAACTAAAGCGGACTAAACAACATGACATAATATAAATCTTAGATTATGAAATATATGAGTGTTACTAATTCTACAGGTAACAAAAGGGGGAACTACAAACTACTAACTATCATTCTACCCTAATCCTCGACCTCTACACCTTCCTATCAAAGTTCATGTACTCAATAAGGTGGAGAATAGCCATTACCTGCCTAATCACCTCTCCCCAACACTTCTTTAGCCTACCTTGACCTCTTCTCAAACCTGTCATGGCCAGCCACTCACATCTGCTAACAAGAGTATCGATTTCTCCTCTTAATATGCCTCAACCATCTTAGTCTTGACTCCCAAATCTTGTCCTTCACGGAGGCCACTGCCATTTGTCCCGAATAACTTCATTCCTAATCTTATCTCTCCTAGTATAACCAATCATCCATCTAGATATCCTCATCACAGCTACTCGCATCTTTTGCACATGAGAGTTCTTGATTGGCCAACACTCAGCCCCATAAAGCATAGTTGGTCGAACCACCACTCTATAGAATTTACCCTTAAGTCTTGGTGGTACATCATTATCATATACAACACCAAATACGAGCCTCCATTTAATCCATTCCGCTCTAATACAATGTGTGACCTCCTCCTCAATCTATCTAGTACCTTGGATAATAGACTCGAGATACTTGAAACTACCCCTCTTGGGTATATCTTGAGTATCAAGCTTCACATCCACATCTATTTCATGAGTCCCGTCACTAAATTTGCACTCCAAATATTCTAATTTGGTCCTGCTCAACTTGAAACCTTTAGACTCCAAGGTATGCATCCAAACCCTAATCGTGCGTTAAACCCACCTTGCGTCTCGTCGGTCAATACTATATCATTGGCGAATAACATGCACCATGGAACCTCCCCTTGGATGTGCCGCATCCACAAATCAATAGCCAAGGCGAAATGGGCTAAGGGTCAATCCCTGGTACAGCCCCATCACAATTGGGAAGTGCTCTAGTCACCTCCTACAGTCCTCACCCCAGTCATAACACCATCATACATATCCTTAATCACCCTAGCGTATCCTTAATCAAGGTCAATCAACACCGTATGCAAGCCCTTCTTCCTTTCTTTATACTGCTCCATTAATCGCCTCACTATATGAATAGCTTCTGTAGTTGACGCCCCGACATGAACCCGAACTGGTTCTTAGAAATAAACACACCCTTTCTCGCCCTGGCTTCCACCACCCTCCCCCAAACCTTCATAGTGTGGCTTAGCAGATTTATACCCCTATAGTTGTTGCAATTTTGGATATCACCCTTGTTGTTGTACAACAGAATCTGGTACTCCACCTCCATTCTTTGGGCATCTTCTTCATATTAAAAAAATTAAACAACCCAGTAAGCCACTCCAAGACTTCTTTGCTCGCGTTCTTCCAAAATTCCATCGGGATCTCGTTTGGCCCCGTCGCTCTACTGCTACTCATCTTACGCATCGCCCCTTCCACCTCCTCTACATTGATATCCCTACAGTACCTAAAATCACGCCGACTCTCAGCGTGATACAACACACCCAACACAATGGTTCTGTCCCCCGCACTCGTTCAACGATTTATGTCTAATATGAGCCTCGTCCAACAATACTATGACATCCTCTTCTTTGATGCACTTCACTTGGTCCAAGTCAGGGTCCTTACTCTCCCTCACCTTTGCCAACCAATATAGCTTTCTGTCCCTACCTTTGCCTCTAAGTCCCTCGTATAGACGTTAAAAGGTGCAGTATTAGCCGCTGTAACTGCTAACTTTGCGTATTTCCTTACCTTCTTAAAACACTCACAATACGCCTTTTTTCCTCCTCGTTTGTGCTCTCCACCAGCCTCAAATGAGCCATTTTTTTGGCTTCCACTTTACCTTGGCCTTCTCCATTCCACCACCATTCCATGTTGTCCCCCTAGAGTAACTCTTCGTGACCCCTAAGGCCTCTCTAACAGCTACCCTCATGCAATTTGTTGTCGTGGTCCACATACTAGTCGCGTCCCCCACCTTTTCTAAACCCTCATAGCTAGAAACCTCTCCCCCAACTCCAGAGCTTTGTCCTTAATGAAGTTACCCCACTTTACCTTAGGTTGCCTGCATACCGCCCTCTTCCACTTACACCTCTTGATCTCCAGGTCCATAACTAGGAGCTTATGTTGGGTCGTGAGGTACTCACTCAGGATGAACTTGCAATCAGTACAAGACATTTATGACATTTCATACAAAGAAGGTAATCAATCTAAGTCTTGTCCACCGAACTCTGAAATCTAACCTGGTGCTCCTGCCTTTTCGGGAAAATTGAGTTCTCTATTGCCAAATCAAAAACTCTACCAAAATCCAACAACGAGGTACCTATTTCGTTCCTATCCCAAAAAAACCATGCACATCATCGTAACCCATAGCTTTAGCCTCAATATGGCTATTGAAATCCCCTCTAAGAAATCCTTCTCGGTTGCACGATACTACACACAACCTCGTCCAAATCCTCCCATAATTGCCTCTTGACCTCCTGATCCAGGCCTACTTGCAGGGCGTAAGCGCTAACCATATTTGCAGTTAACCCACCAACTACAAGCTTAATACCCATAATCTATCTTTTACCCTCCTAACCTCGACCACTAGCTCCTGGAGGTCCTTGTCTACTAAAATTCCTACCTCGTTCTTGCCTCCAGCCCCTCTTGAGTACCACAATTTAAACTCGTCGACATCCCCTGCCTTAGTCCCCTCCCACCTAGTCTCCGGGACATATGAAATGATGATCTTTCTCATCTAGAGAATCTTAACTAGCTCTATAGACATCCTCGCCAATGTTCCTATGTTCCAGGACCCAACTCTCAGCCTAGAAGCACCCTTATCCCCCTTCCTACCCTAACTCACCACCCCCACCCTGCTCGAATACATGAACCTACTCTCACATCGTGCCATACAACCACTAGTCTAAGAGTTATTAAGTAATAATTACCACTAGAAAAGCAAAGAGCAAAAACAAAGTAATATAAGCTAAGAGTACAAAAGCTTAAAACTCAAAGACACTACTACGAGTATAGTAAAGCAGGCAATCACTCAAACAGTTAATCTACCTCATTTCGTATCTACCCCACACTACTTACCAGTAAAGGAAGTGTATCCTACCTAAAGCACTCAACGAACTATCAGTATCCGGTGATGCAACCAAAGGATATGTATCAAACACTATTAAAGATTGCTGGCGAGGAAACAAAAAATAAACGAAATTATAGAATATGCACACAAATACAAAGAGAGAAATAGAAAACAACAAGTCCAAAAAGATAAGACCTAAACACAAGTACAGAAAAAGAAGTAAGTATTGTCTATCTAGAGCAAGAGCAACCACTCCAACTACAAGTTCACTGTTGCTGGCGAGGCACCAAACCTAACAGAATTACCGGCGTGGAACCACAACTAACAAATGAATCATAATAAAAAATTGTCGGTGAGGCACAAAAACTAGCAAATGTAAACAAAAACAAAGATTGTTAGCAAGGCAACCGGAAAGAAATGCTCGCAAATACAATTCAAGAAAGATGAAACCTGGATTCCGGATCATATCGAGTAGGTCACCGGGTACTGCTGCCTGTGAAACCTGGGTCACTAGGCTTCTTGCCGGGCCAGTGACACATATCGCCTAGAAGCTTGGCCAAAACTATGGGATCCGTCTGAAATGCACAGTATAAAGGAAAGAAAATAAAAGGGCGGGGGGAGGGGGAAACTAGGGATGGGGACAGAAATGGGGAGGAAGAAGGTGAAATGAGGGAGGATACATGAAGAGAGCACCAAAAATAGGTAAAGGGCAGTGGAGATATGAGGAAAGAGAGAAGGCATAGAAGGGATAAGGGGAAGGGGTGATCAGAGGCACGGATGGATGGCATCGGGAAACAATCGGAAAGAAAGGGGCGATGAAAAGGGGGAAAGAGAAGGGACATGAAAGAAGAAAATAGGGGAAACATTATTTATATGGAGTTTATGTAGATATCTTCATGGACCTTAATAGGCTCCCATACATATTCAAGCAGAAGGAGCTGAATTTGAGACAACAAAGGTGACGGTTATTGAAAGACTATGACGTTGATATCTTGTATCATCCCGGCAAAGCCAATGTCATAGTCGATGCTCTTAGATGCAAGTCCATGGGCAGTTTGGTGCATGTGAGAACTATAGAGCCTTATCGATTACTTAATTTGGGGGTCCAATTGCTAGATTCAGATGATGGAGGTGCAGTAATTCAGAATGCAGCAGAATCGTCCCTTATTGCGGAAGTGAAAGAGCATCATAGCGAAGAACCCATTTTTGGGAAAATCCAATAGGATATTCAACAAAAGAATACCACAACATTTGAGCTTGATAATTATGGGATACTAAGGTACCAGGGCCGATTGTGTGTTCCATACGTAGCGGGGCTACGGGAGAAGATCATGACAGAGGTCCATTGTTCTTGAAATTCCATTCACCCTGAATCAAAAAGGATGTATCACGGAAGGGGATGTATTGGGGGAATGAAATAAAGAAGAACATTGAATATTTCATCACTCAATGTCCTTAGTATCAACAGGTAAAAATAGAGCATCATAAGTTAGCCGAATTGATCCAAAAAATTGAGATACCGATGTGGATGTGGGAAATGGCTAACATGGATTTCATTACAGGTTACCTCACTCATATCGTATGTTTGACTGTATTTGGGTGATTATTGTTAGGCTAAAAGATTTCTCTCACTTCTTTCCTGTTAACACCACCTATTTAGTTGAGGATTACGCGAAATTATGCATTAAGAAGATTGTTCTTCTCCAAAACATCCTTGTATCTATTATATCTAACAGAGGTGCTCATCTCATAGCTAAATTTTGAAGAGCTTTTTAGAAATGTTTGGTCACTAAGATCAATCTTAGTATAGCCTTCCATCCCAAATGGATGGTCAGGCAAAGCGCACAATTTAGGAACTCAAAGGCATGTTGAGAGCGTGTGTGCTAGATTTCAAAAGCAGTTGGGATCACCATCTACCTCTTATCAAATTTGCGTATAATAATAGCTATCATGCCAGCATTGAGATGGCTCCTTATGAGGCTTTGTATGGGTGCAAGTATAGGTCACCAGTTGAATGGATTGAAGTAGGCGAATCGGAATTGCTAGGGCCTGAGTTAGTCCATCAGGCAATAGAAAAGGCAAAGCTTATTCAAGAACAACTCTTGACCACTCAAATTTTCCAGAAGTATTTAGATGTGCAATGAAGAGACTTGGATTTCTAAGTGGAAGATTTGGTATTTTATAAGATATTACGAATGAAGGGTGTAATGAGATTTGAAAAGAAGCGCAATCTTAGCCCAAGGTATATCGGGCCATATCGGATCATCCAAAGAATAGGTCGGGTACCATATGAATGGAGCTTTCTTTAGAGTTAGAATCCTTTCATCTGGCTTCCATGTCTCTATGTTGAGGAAGTGTATTGGAGTCCCTTCTTGGGTGGTACCGGTTGACAATGTACAAGTTACAGAAGATTTATCTTAAGAGGAATTTCTAGTCGCCATTTTAGATAGGCAAGCCCACAAGATGAAGACTAAAGATGTATCTTCCGTTAATGTTTTATGGTGGAAAAAGAATGTAGAAGAAATAACATGGGACGTAGAAGAGGATATGGAGTCTAAGTATCCTCACTTGTTTCAAGCAGAAGGTTCTATGTGATTACGATCTGATTGAGTATTATATTATTATAATATAAAACCTTGCGCTAACCCCTTCATTTTATGATTAGATAAAACTCCGGATGAGGGGTAGCGTGGCGATAGACAGAATGAATTGCATTCAAGGTGAGTACCTATTAAGGTAAATTATACGTGATATTTGATGTCCATTTAAGGACCGACGATACTATAAATTTGTGGTATGGCCTTATGGAGAGAGTTGGGACATTTTCTTCTTGTTAACATGGTTTTGATAGTCTCATTTACGGGAAAAAGTCTATCTAATTTTTGGAAAAACCTCTAAGGATTAGTTACTTCCATAGGTGTGTCTCTGCATCAAGAACGAATGTTCTTAAGAGGAGGATGTTACACCTCATATATTTACATTGATTGCATCGTGAGTAAACTTAATTAAGCTCGTAGAGGTGAGGATACCCCTATAGGGTTATGGATGGCGTTAAACAAGTATTAAGTATGTACCATACGGTTTTGGGGTCAAACGATTCGACGATCTTATAATCCGTACTTTTGGGGTAAGACTAGGGGTGCTTAATATTATAATAAGGTCATGTTATGAGGTATTATAACTGTATACTATTCAAATGTTAAGTTTTGAAGTCAAGCAAATTGTAAAATAAAAGTCTCCAAAAATTATCGCAATTTACATTCATAAGTTTATTGAAATTTGTGTCTAATGTCACCAAGATTTTCTCCCAATATATTGGGATTTACGGGGTGATCCACATACCAAATTGAAGGCCTACTATTATAGTTTCCAACTCATTAAAACTCTCGTAGATACAATATTGTATTAGAGAGATATTCATATTTTTGCGAGACTATGCACGCAGCTCTTTTGGGACCCACATAGGCGGCGGGAAACTTCTTTTAATGTATAAATTGGTGGCTTCCTTTTCTCATTTAATTTCTGAAGCCAACAGATCCTAAACCGCAAAATAATCTCTGAAGGTTTCCTACATGATCCAAGGGAAAGACCAAAGGTAAACAACATAAATTAAGTGTCGTGAATCCCATGGTGCGAGTAGAACGTAGTTCTTCCGTGTTGTACTTGTGTTGGTTGTTTTTCCAAGTTGAGGAAGCATAGGAAAAGCTTGTTATTGCTGCATCAAGGTAATATTATACTTTGAATACATGTATTTGAGTTCATATAAGTGGTAGCTTGATTGTTTGTCTGAGAACTTGTGAAATAAATGCCAGAACTCGTATATGATGTAGTTGTGAGTAGCTGGACTGTTTTGAAGTTGTTCTAAGTTAATTTGCAGCTGATTTTTGAGATTTAAGGTAAGAATATTTTTACTCTCCATGTATAAGAGTTAGTTTAGGTTCTTGATATGCTGGATGGTTGAAAAATGCATGATGTCTACTAGAAGTGGTAAAATCGATATTGAGTATTGTTATGTTGTGTTGATGGGCTGTTTGGGTGTGTTGTGGTGATGGAAGAGTATATATTTAAAGGTTGTATTTGTTCTTGTTATTTTATAGATTTCGGAAAGTAAGGAAAATGGGAGATATGCTATCGGATTTTAATATAAAATGAGCTTGCCGCTCAATAGGAGATAGTTGAACTGCTCGTAGTTGACGTTAGTACCCATATAGTTTGTTGTAGACGGACGTGAAGGAGGTTGATTCCCGCTTGATACGTCTTGGTTCGATATAAGGTATGTTAATGTTAACTTTATTCTTTTGGCATGATCTAAGTTTACCAAAACATAAACGTAACCAAAAGTTCCTTTCCAAGGATGGCTCTAGTCTTAGTAACAGAGATGGTTATGCTCTGTTACACTCTTTAAATTTAACAACCTCGATTCCGATATATATATATATATATATATATATATATGGTATTTTGAGTGAAATATTTTTTTAAAAATATTTAAAAATATGATTTTATATAGTTATTAATATTATTACTACTTTCATATATGTTTTAAATTATACACATAATATGAGAAAAGTTTACGAGATTTTCTTTATTGTAAAGATATAAAAAAAGTTCACAAGAAAAGAAGGTTATCTTTTTTACCATTTTAAGAATTAAGTGTACGAAAATTTGTACTCTTTATATGAGATTAGGAAAATTAGAAGTTGAAAAAAAAAATATATTGTTATATGGATGTTTTAATAAAATAATAGTGTATGTATTAATTTTATATGGTACTACGTATGACCATGATAGTAGGATGTATAAAGTGTATTAAAAATGAGTAAAATTTTAAGTAATTTGAGATAATTCTTAATTATGCCGGTAATTGATTAATTACCGGGTTACGGACATGCCTAATTACCTAATAAGTGGATAAAGATTAAAAATCCCCACCCTACCCCTGCGTGGCAGCAAGCCACTAACAAACAAATGACTCATTACTCATTTATTATATGTGTCACATTAAGAACTATGGTGGCAAAGTTACAAGGATATGCGCCAAAGAGAGGTCGTAAGTGCTGGCAAACAAAGTTTTGACAAATAAAACAAACTAAAGTACTTAGCAATTGTATGGAGTTCTCTCCACAAGCTTAATTAAGTTAATATACCGTGTTCAAGTCTTTGGTCTTTTCTGATATGTGCAATATCTTTAGGTATTGTATCCCTCAAATTTTAACTCTCGATTTATGTCATTCACAAAGCTACAATCTTTTATCTTGTAAAACACCCTAGTTCTTGATTTCTTGAACAATTGAAGTCCAAAAATTCAATCTTGCTCACATAAACCGTAGAAATTGGTGGTTGTTTTAGCAAGAAATATACACAAGAATGTGCTAATAGGGGTATAGGGCAATAAGAAGAAATGTAATCAAGAACATCATATGGATTTTTTCCCTACTCCAGGTATGTAAAGGCTAATACTTCTTTCTTTTGACGTGATCCAAGTAACGATACGTACACGTAATGCTATTCCATAAGTGATTTTACTCTTAGCAGTTAGGCATATTTATGTTATTTATTCTTGTAAAATGATATTCAAGTATGTCTAAGTATGTTCCTAAGTCTCTGTTGAGGTATATGGTAAAGATATTAATTTTTATAATATAGTGATACATGTACATGCATCTTCATGCATTTACCACCGTGCTACTGTCGATCGGGCAGTTACAACCGGTTGGGAAGTTATGTATCATTATTTACCACCGGTGGGGCAGTCATGCATATTCATTTACCACCGAGCTCCGGCCGGTCGGGCAGTTATACATCTACCACCGAGCTATGGCCGGCCGGGCAGTTATCACCGGTCGGGCAATTATCACCAGTTGGGCAGTTATGTATTATTATTTACCACCGGTTGGGCAGTTATGCATTTACCACCGAGCTATGGTCGGTCGAGCAGTTACCGTTGATCAGTTGGGCAGTCATGCATCATACGATATTGATAATAGTATCAAAGAGAAGAATTTTATATATATATATATATATATATATATATATATATATATATATATATATATATATATATATATATATAGTAATAAGTACGCATATACAGGGGCACTTCAGAGATTCAGGTTGATTCTTATATGTCTTTAATTAGTGTTGACTTACGATTATGTTTCAGTTCTGCATTACATACTCAGTACATTATTCGTACTGACGTCCTTTTGTTGGGGACGCTGCATTCATGCCTGCAGGTATAGATAATCAGATTGACGAGCCCTCACAGTAGACGGGGTTTACATTCAGCGAAGGATCGGTAAGACTCCACCTTATTCGGAGTGCAGCCGAGTCTATAAGTCATCATGTTAGAGTTTTGATACAGACTTATGGGTAGGCTGGTAACCTATCCCATTTGATGTCAAATAATTTTAGAGTCTTTGTAGACAGAGGTTCATTTTTACAGTATGTCAGAGGCCTTGACGGCCCATATATAGTCATATTTTAAGAAAAATGGTTCAGTAAAATAGTGTTTTCCACTTACAGTTGTACATTATAAGTTGTAGTCATGTGGACCCATAATAGTTACAAAAGGAATGAGTTCAGCCAATTCGACCTAAGTATGTTCTAGTTTTGATCGAATGATCATGAGTTACCGAGTGGTTCGCTCGGGCCAGCACGGCACCGGGTGCCAGCCACGCCTCCCCATGCTCGGGTCGTGACATGCTCATCTTTCATATTTATTTTTTATAAGTACCTTATGTCTTATTCTCCTTGGTTGATGATAGGAAGTATAATTTCATTATAGTCACATATGGGTAGTCGGAGGTGTAACAACCATATGTCACTCCAACATACTCATAATGTATCTTAATGGTCTTCATGCATATATACATATGAATATATCTCAATTGCTTTATATACGCGTATATGTATTACTACTGCTGCTGCTGCTGTTGTTGTGTTGTTGTTGTTGTTATAAAATTAGAGTGGTTGTTTCTGATAGACCCTTGGCTCAAGGTAATATTATCATTATTATTATTATTATTATTATTATTATTATTATTATTATTATTATTCTTGTTGTTGTTGTTGTTGTTGTTTATTATTATGATGATGATCATGATGATGTTGTAGAGGCCCGATGGTTCTATACGCGCGTATGTATGGTATATGAATCTTGATGGCATTATATATGTGTATAAGGTATATCTATGCATATCATGGCCCTTAGTGAAATACAGAGTTACAGTTGATTCTTTTTGACTCTCTTTTACACCGATATATTTACTTTATTTGTATCGATGTCCCTTTGGCGGAGTGCTGTATTTCATGCCCGCGGGTCCAGGTAGACAGACAAAGGACCTCCCTAGTGGGTTGTCCATTTCAGAAATGGTTTAACGCACTCCACTTGTTAAAGAAGATCCATTTTGAGATGTTCCTATTGTATGATATGGGTATGGTGGGGCCCTGTCATGACCTTATGATGTTATGTTACTCTTAGAGGCTTGCACACAAATGTCCTATGTATAGGTGTGTTGTATAGCCTTGTCGGCCTCTATTTTGATGTACAGGTGATCATGGTGGCCTTGTTGCCCCGTTTGTATACTTGTGTGTGTCATTTTGGGATATAAGTAATCATATAACTTTCTATCTTTATTCAGAATGTTACATGGTGATTTGGATGGTACATTTTCTTATTAAGTTGGTTGTTGAATGACATACGTGGGTGCTCGGTAAGTAAGGCCGTATGCCGGTCGTGCCCCTCCAATTTGGGGACTGACACTTTTGAAGCAAACTACCAGGTCTCTGATGCTCATACTTAAGCTGCTGAAATTCAAACACCGTGTAATATGCCCAACAATATCCTTCTCCACCAATAATGCTGCTTCAAATCACGATACATCTTCGTAGCACCTGGATGAATAGAATATCGCATATGAGCCTCGTCAAGAATCAACTCCCTCAAACCATCCATATTGGGAACAAAAATACGACCCAGAGCAATCCACTATCATCACCAATAGTCACCTCCTTACAACCACTTCGCAGCATTTTGTCCTTAAGGACAAGCAAATAGGGATCATCATATTGGTGAGCCTTAATGCGCTCGGACAAGGATAATTGCGCAACATTAGAGCAAGAACTCTGGTAGGCTCACACATATCCAGTCTCACCAATCCGTTGGCCAACTCCTAAACATCCATAGCTAAAGGCCTCTCCACGGCCTAGATTTATGCCAAAATCCACACACTCTCTGCCTTTCAATGTAAGGCATCTACTACTACATTAGTCATCCCCGGATGATACAAAATAGTGATATAATAATCCTTCAAGAACTCCAACCACCTCCGCTGCCTAAAATTCAAATCCTTATGTTTGAAAAAATGTTGGAGACTCTAGTGGTTGGTCTAAACCTCACAAGACATGCCATATAAGTAATGCCAACAAATCTAGAGCGCGTGAACAAAAGTTGCCAACTCCAAGTAATGGACTGGATAATTCTTATCATGGGGATTCAAATAGTGTGACGCATTGGCAACCACACTACCATGCTACATCAACACACAACCAAGACCAACACACGAAGCATCATATAAAAGTATTCATCCCCGACCTTGAGGGCAATACAAAACTGGAGCCGTCGTCAAAGTAGTCTTGAGCTGCTGAAAAGTCTCCTCACACTCATCAGACCATCTGAATAAAGCACCTTTCTGAGTTAATTTGGTCAATGAAGCAACAATAGACGAGAACCCCTCCACAACACAATGATAGTACCCAGCCAAATCCAAGAAACTCTTAATCTCTACAGTGGTAGAAGATCTAGGACAACTCTAAACTGCCTCAATCATCTTCGGATCCTCCTTGATCCCATCACTAGACACCATGTGGCCCAAGAATGCCATTTAATCCAACCAAACTCACAATTGAAGAATTTAGCATACGACTTCTTCTCCCTAAAAATATGGAGAACCATCCTCAAATGTTGCTCATGTTCCTCTCTCTTTTAAGAATATACTAGGATACCATCAATGAACACAATAACTAAAGAATCCAAATATGGCTTGAACACATTGTTCATCAAATGCATAAAAGTTGTTGGGGCATTAGTCAAACAAAAAGACATCATCAAAAACTTATACTATCCAAATAAGTCTTGAAGTAGTCTTAGGAATTTTTGAAGCCTTGATCTTCAACTCATTATAACCCTGTCATGACCCAAAATGCCACGGTAGCCGTAATGGCATCTAACACCGCTTTCTAGGAAAGCTAACAATAATTAAGCGAAAATCAACTTTAATAAAGATAAGAAATATTCTCAAAAGCAGGATAGAATAAATATTGAAGTTATAATGTCAATAAAAATGAATCCACCCCAAAATCTGGTGTCACCGAGTGCATGAGCTCTATAGAGTACTAAATACAAAGTCTGAATAAAACACAAAATTGTCTCAAAGAGTGAACAGTACGAACATAATATAAAATAGGGGACTTCAAGGCCTGTGAACGGAACAACAGTGCTACCTTGAAATCACCAAGCTAATCTTGATAAAACTCAAAGACACCCGTTGCTACCAGCAACACATAGATCTCCACACGAAGTGCAGAGTGTAGCATGAGTACAACTCATGTACTCAATAAGTAGCAAGCCTATCCTCGAGCTGAATGTAGTGGTGAGGTTGGAAAAGTTCCACGCTCACTTTCCACAGCCAACAACGACCATAACAGTAGAACTGAAACAGATAAGGCAAAAGTAGTTCAAATAATAACAGGTTCAACTCTAAAAAAATAAGACGATAAATAGGTATGCTTTTTAGAAATATCAGTTAAGGCATCAACTTTTCCAAAAAAATCACTTAGGCAGAGATTTATTAAGATAAATTGTGATCTCAAGCTCTAAACATAAAGTAAAGACATCAAATATCAAATAGTATGAGGAAAATATAACTTTATGCTTGCATGTCAAATATACATGCCAAATAAACAATTTCAGAGTTAAATTTTCAAGTATAAACAAATCTCAGCACACTCATACTGTCTGGAACAGGTATCCTTTAGTGGCAAAATACTATGGATCATCACACACACTCAACAATGTACGGGTGCTTGACATAAGCCCCTCACAAAGCACATCTCTTGTGCCTACACCCACATATTAGTACCTTATTACAAAGGAGAATATCCTAGCCCGTGTTGATTAGATATAAGTCAATGATCAATATCACTAAGCCCAATATAGGTCCTGGCACACGCGCCACCTCACTATCAATTCCACTCGGCACAATGTGGGGCCTGGTGCACGTGTCACCTCATTATCAATATCAACATGAACTTAGGGCCCAAGGTTGGTCATCAACTAACTCAAATATCCATATGCTATCATCTCACAGAATACAATTAATATACCGCACGAAATGTACTAATATGACACAACTCATAGATATAACACGCGGATATAATATTATTGTAACGACTTGATCGGTCATTTTGTTTCATTATGACCGTTACCCTGTTTTATGCTTCACATATCTGTGTTTATGAATTATGACTTGGGGGGGGGGGGTTAGTTTCGTTCTGAGAAGATTTCGAGTTGATTGGACCCTTTGATTCTTGACTTAAAAGCCTAAGTTAGAAATTTTACCAAACTTTGACTTTTGTGAAAACAAACTTGGAACAGTGTTTTCATGGCTCTAATAGCTTCGTATCGTAATTTCGGACTTGGCGGTATGCCTCGAATTTATTTCAGTAGTCCGTAGATTGATTTATGTTATTTAGCCGAATTTGGTAATTTGAAGTTGAAATGTTTGACCGTAGATTGACTTTAAGCTATCGAGTTCAGAATTTGATTTTGGGACTTGGAAAAAGTTGGTTATGCTATTTAGAAAATGTCTACAAAATTTGTGCTCATTTGGAGTTGGTTTGATAGGATTTATATATATAGTTGTAATTCTATAGATTCTTGAACTCTACTTTGAAATTCATGTGTTTTAGTGCTCAATTCATTGTTTTAAATGTTATTTGTGTGTTTGATCACGTGAGCGAGTTTTTATGATGTTTTTAGACTTGTGTGGATGTTTGGTTTGGAGCCCAAGGGCTAAGATGAGTTTCGAACATGTTTCAGAATGGATTGCATATAAATTTGAACTACTGGTGTTGCTAGTGCCCAGTTATCGCAATTGCGAGCACCAGCCTCACAATTGCGAAGGTGACAGGGGGGAGGCAGATGTCGCAATTTTGACTTCCCCTTCGCATTTGTGAAGTCAACAGGATTTTGACTTATTTCGCATGTGCGAACATTTGTTCTCTTTTGCGAGGTTTACAGCTTCGCAATTGCGAAGCCTCTTGTTGCAATTTCAATGATGAAGGAGGATGTCAGGGTATGCACATGCGAGCCCTAGTCCGCAATTGTGACGGTTCGTAAATGCAACAACTGCAGCTGGTACAAAGGGCTGGGAAATGGTATTTTCTACACATTCTCCAATTTTTAGAACCCTAGACTCGGTAGGAGGTGACTTGGAGAGGGGATTTTCATCTACAAACTTTTGGTAAGTGATTCTAATCTATTTCTAATCATGTTCCATCGATATCTCAGATTTTAACATCAAAATCATGTGAATCAAAGTGAAAATTTTCCAAATCCCCAAAGCCAAACCGGCTCACATGGTCAAACTCGAGTCAAGGGGTGATCTCGACTACCCATAATTCCACGAGTGCAATTATGTGCAATTAGATTCCAAATTAGTACTCAAATCCCCCAAATTATACTCTCTCAAATTATAGGGAAAAATCCCAAATTTCTCTTTAAAACACATGTTCCAAGTGTATAAATCCATGGGGAATCAAGATTTACAATCAAGCCCAAATTAAAATTACTTACCGACAAAGTCGTAGTGAAAATCCCTTTCAAAATTGTCTCTTCTCGTGCTCTAAAACTCAAAATAGTGAAATATGAGCTAACCCTCAAAATAAATAACTTTTCCAGCAATATCGCATCTGCGAGTCCGCTTTTGTGGTCACACGCTCGTATCTATGAGCTCCTTCACATCCAACCAATGATAGTAGGCTATGATCTCGTATTTTAGTCGCTTAGTGCACTCTAATTCATTACACTTTAATTGTCTTTAAGCGTTCATTGCTAGTGTTTTGTACTTATTGTGTGTTTTATGCCTTGTAGGGATGATTTCAAGTTATGTAGATGTTGTAGAACTAATTAGAGCTATTTGGAGCTTTGACGTCTAAGTAAAATCCCAAAGGATTAAGTCGGGATCGTGTTCGGGAGTCGAGGATCACTTCTGGACGTCAAAAATTAAGGAAGAAGCAACTGCTGAAGAAATGCACTTGTGTGATGCACTGGGCGACGCATGGTGCGATGCAGTAGGGTAAATTCATGTCAGAAGATTGACGAAGTTCAGAGGATGGGTTTCTGAGGTCTGACAAGAAAAACCACTAGTGCGGCACACAGTGCGATCCTTGAAAAGAAATAAGTTCAAAAGTTTTTCTATTTCGGCTAGGAAAGGGTGATTTTGTCTAGGCCCGACCATACTTGGTATAAATAAATGGAAAATGTTATTTTCTGGAGTTTTGGACATACTTTTGATTAAGGAAGCTAAGGAGTTGGAAGAACACAAGCACAAGGATTTTATCATTGCTTCCTCACTCAAGACCCGAGTTTGGATTAAATTTATGTTTTCCTATACTTTAACTTTATTTGTAATGAATTTCTCCATATCTATGGAGTAGTTCCCTTTAGGGTTTGATGGATTTGGTGTATTGATGATTGTTTGTGGATTATAAATCTAGTTTTATGTATTGAAGCATTTCTGGATGATTTAATTGTTACATCTATATTCACTTGTTCATGTAACCGAGAGATGCATAACTTGTGATATCTTTGAATTATATTGTTGGTTGAGTTCATTAATTCTTCTTAGTAATCGAAAGAGGCTAGTTGAATCATTGATTAAACCTAGTTAGAAGAATAACCGAAAGAGGTTTTCCTAAAGACCAATCTACTACGCATTCTTGCATATCTTCACGTGCTTAAATTGGTTCATCTCGTGAGGTTAAGACTTAATCGAGAGAGGAGCTTTTGCTGAACGTTTGAACTATACCTGTTAATTGGGTCGGGCTGGCCCATTTACAACCCGGTTCGACCCGGTTCAGCCCAGGTCAGCCCGGTACTGTAGCGTTTGGGGGCAGGCTAGGACGGGTTGGGCGGAGAGTGGATTTTAGATGAAAAGTTTTTGGATACCGGTGCACCGGAACCCGCTAATCCCTGTAACCCGTTAACGGGTTTTTAACGGGCTACAGCCCGTTCCAGCCCGATTTCCGTTAGAATTTTTTTGACCGTTGGCCAACGACCCTTTTTTGCATAAATGGCCAATCCGACCTACCCTATTAAGAAAATATCCCCCCACCCCTAATATTTGATAAATTACAATTTAACCTTTTAAAAACTATAAATAGCCCCCCTTCTTCTTAATTTTTCATCACAATTCACTCTCTTACTACTCTAATTCTCTCAATTGTCTCTTGGTAATATTGATTATCGTTCTTAAATTCTCAATTACTTATTATTTCAAGTTTCATCAAATATTTAGTTTAGCCATTACAAAATTATTATTATCAATTCGAGTATTCAAGAGAAGTGTGGTATCAAGTATCAATTATCAAGAGTATCAAGTATCTGTCTATCAATTGAAGATTTGAAGTTTGATTTTTGATATCAAATTTAGTGCGGCATCCGGAATCCCGGTGTCATGACCCAAAATCCATAAGGTCGTGATGGCGCCGGACATCATTGTCAGGAAAGCCAATCATTAATTAATTGAAATAGATTTCCGGTTTTAGCATTTATGAAAAAAGTATTTCCTTTGACTTTATTACATATAACTAAATAAAACCTGTTAAGTAAATACAATGGTTTAAATAGTCCTATTTTAACAAATATATCCCAACACATTCCAGAACCCGGTGTCACAAGTACATGAGCGATTTATAAGAATTTTACAATTTCTACAAAGCTTGTCCGAAATACAAGTGGACAAAGAAATTTAATAAAATGCACAGCAAGTGTAGCATGAGTCAAAAACAACGTGTACTCAGTAAGTCGCCTGACTAACCTCAGAGAGGTAGTGACGAGAGGTCGAATTAGACACTTGCTAGAGGTCAATTTAGTATATTCAAGTGAGACACTAAGCATGAATGTCATAGACAATTTAATAAAATTCAGGAATAAATAATATCAACTCCTTCCACATTTAACACTTTAAGTCTTCGTCATTTCAGTTGACAATTTAAATCATAATCCAGGATAAGAAACATAAGACTTATTTCACATTTTACACATAAATTCTCCTTCCTCATAACTGGTCATTAAAACTTCCTTAGGCCGAAAAACATGTATAAATCACAGCATATACGCAGTAAATATCATGCGCAAGCAATGCCGAGTGTCGACGGCCCGAACCAACATAAACATAAATTGTGCATTACCGAGGGTCGAACGGCCCGAACCATAGATGCATTTATCTGCCCGCTCGCGAATCGATCACTAAGTTGGTGTACTCACATTACTCCCTGCACCTTGTGTGCAGATTCAGGTGTTAGGGCAGGGTGAACTGTCTATCTGTTCCAGAGATTTTCGGAGGTTTGCGAGGTAGCTGCATGCATCTGCAGTATTGATCCCTCTCCTTCTTACTATTATAAAGTTTATCTTCTTTTGAGTTGTATATTTTATGTAAATGCTCATGACCAGTGACTCCGGGTTCTCGGGGGTTGTATTTAATATTCAGTATAGCTTTAACTGTCTTATCAATGTTTAAAGGAAACCTTTATGGGTAATCAATATAGTAAATATGTAAATGGAAGCTTATTATGATTCGAGTGTAGTTTTGACTGGCCTAGTTCCACGATAGTCGCCATCACGACTGGCCTAGATTTGGAGTCGTGACATCTAGCTGCACGCCGCAGCAATATATATTATATGGATCGGGCTGCACGCCGCATCAATAGATATTATATGGATCGGGCTACGCGCCGCAACATATGTATATTGGATCGGGCTGCACGCTGCAACAACATAGTGCTTGGGCTGTAGGAGCCCCTCCGGAGTCTGTACACCCCCAGTGAGCACAGTTGACTATATATATATATATATATTGGGTCGGGTTGCACGCCGCAGCATATGTTATTCGGATCGGCTGCACGCTGCAGCATATATTAGGAGGATCAGACTGCACGCCGCAACTGTTGAGTGGTTATCTGATACTTGTTGAGCGCGAGTGCTTACTGTGAGCATGAAATACTGATAGTGGAGTCATGAGTGACTGATATGCCTTATTATGAGAGATACTGTGCCTGGATGGCTGTTATATTGTGAATTTTACTGTTTTTCCCTTTCTTCCTTATACTGAGCTTTCTACTAATAGTTGAATTACTGTTTTAGGAAAGTTTAATTTATAGTGCTCGTCACTGCACTCAAGTTTTTAGTTACTTTGGTTACTTACTGAGTTGGCGTACTCACGTTACTCCCTGCACCTCTGTGTGCAGATCCAGGTACCAGACCATCTCGCTAGTTGATTTTCTGACGTGCTTGGAGTTGTTCGTGGATCGAGGTAGCTGCTCAGTGTCCCCAGCTCACTTCCCTTCCTTTCCTCAGTACATAGTGTTGTCTTTCATACTTCAGACCCTTGTAGTAGCAAAGTCACTTTATTGTACATTGTATTTATCATCCTAGGTGCTCATGACAATTGACTCCGGGTTTTGGGGTAGTGTATAAATTGTTTATTTCGTTTTACTTCTCTAATCTGCTTAAGTAAAGGAAAATCTTTTTGTGAAAGACCAGTATAGTTTTGGAAATTATGAAATATTGATAGTATATAATGGGTGGCTAGCCTAGTTCTATCATTGGCGCTATCACGGCCGGATAAGTATTTGGGGTCGTGACACAACCGAAGTCACTAGATTGTGCTTAAAGTGGTCCTTGTTGACTTGAAATGATATGTGGTATGCCATTGAGTTTAAGTGATGATTTTTTTGAAGGATGTTCTTAGTTTTTGAATTGCTTGAGGACAAGCAATAGTTTAAGTTTGGGGGTTTGATAAGTTGGTATTTTACCAACTTATCTCCTCTTAATACTTAATCTTTTGTATAATTTTGGTAGGAAATTAGGACATTTTCTATGGTTTATTGGCATATTTCAGGTATAATATGATTTGGAGAAGAAACGGAAGAAACCAAGTCAAAATGTGCAAAAGGGTGAAAAATGACTTCTTCCAGTTACTCTTCGCGATCGCAAACATAGGACCACGATCGCGTAAGTCTATGAAAATGAGCATCGCGATCACAATGCTTTTTATGAGAAGGCGGTGAAGAACTTTGTCACCACCCCTGGGATGCTCTACACGAACGCAAACTTATGTCTGCGATAGTAGAATTCTTGAACCTCACTCTTACGCGATCGCAATCATAGTCACGCGATCGCGATTCATAAAAACTGGGCGAAATCTAGGCAGTTTTGACATTTCAAGATTTTGGACCCAAAGACATTTAATACACGACGTAACAAATCTTTGAAGAATTTTTGGCTTATTTTCAGTCTTCTACACTAGAGAAGAACTACTTTGGAAGCTAGGGTTTGCGCACACACTTGGATTTTGAAGATTTGAAGCTTGTGGTTAAGGATTTCTTACCCATTTTTATTTATTCATTTCATTGATTTGTATTGAATATTTAAGTGTGTAGTATTTATTTCCAACACTCAATCTTGTTTATGGAAATATTCATGTTTAAAGTGTGGATTAAATACCTTGTTGTGCTTATGTATTGAATGGTTTTTTATCTTTTATGAAGTGAGTTATTGTTTCTTTAATTATTGTTGTTCTTTAATGTTTCCAAAGGGATTAGTTAACCCTAGGACTCGCCCATTAACTCCAAATTAATTTTGGGAAAGATTAATTAACAAGAACTTGAGGCTTTAACCCTCACTTTATAGATTCTACCTAGGAATATGATTGAACTACTTGTAGCCATATACGGGTGTGCTTAATCTCTTAATTGGGTTAGGAATAATTCAATTAGGAAGTCTTGTTAGTCTTCGGAAGAAGTTAATTGAGAATTATTATCCGTGGCTAATTAATATAAACTCGCTCATATTTGTAAAATCGTGAAATACATTGGATCATTACTTGAGTGTAATTCCCGATGCATCTATCCTTGTAGACATTGATCATTTTACTTGCTTTCTAGGTTAGTTTATATTTTTGCATTTAGATATAAATATTTTTACAACCAAAATCTAAGTGTTTGGCATTGCACGATAAGTGATAATTCTCTTACATTCCTAATCGCCTACATATTATTTTCTGTGGGGTTTGACCCCAACCTAGTTGGGTTATTATATTTGACAGTCGACCGCTTACACTAATTTATAGTATAATTTGAGCGTATCAACATCTCACTTAGATCGCAGCCAAGGTTTCGTTATCCCTAATCCCACCTTTAAACCATTCGTATTGAGCCCTCATATACGTCAGGAGTGATGTTGTTCAATAACGACCAAAATGTGCACTCTCTCCTGAGTAATGCACACTAAATATGAACAACTAATTGAGGGCCCTTTAATCAACAACAACAAGCATATATTTGAATAAATAGAGATAAAACTATGGCAAATCTATATTAACATAACAAGAAATTCATCCTTCAATAGGTTCCATCGAACCCTAGATTAGAAGTTTAGCTACTCATACTAATGAAAAAGATAGCAATAATATGATTCATAATTCACAATGATAAGTAGAAAGAAGAAGATAGAAACTCTAAAGAATTGCTTGATCTTCTCTCCCTTGTTCTTGCCTCCAATTATGTCTAAAACAAGACTAATCTGACTTCTGGGCGAGTTTGGGCTCTTATATGTTTAGGTTAATTGCCCAGGAAATTACACAAAAGCCGATGCTCTCTGTCGCATTTACCAGCCCGTTCGCGGCCGCGGATTGAACCATAGACGCGACCGTGGACCTTAGCCCATGTACTGCCTTCTTTCGTGATCCTGCGCGCCGACTGCGGACCTGGATTTTTCATCCTTCCTTGGTTTTCTCACTCTTTTTCATCCGGGCTATCCTTTGATTGGTTTTGTATGTTTATCATTGACTCCAAAACACTCTTTATCTTCCTCCTAACTCGGAGTGGCTCTTGCACAACATAAATTTCTCAATTAGAGCATTTTGTTATCTTTTAACATTCAAACATCAATAAAGTGAAGTTAAATTAGAGTGTAAATAACGTCTAAAATACGTAATTATAGGCTACTATCAAAACCCCACACTTAAACATTGCTCGTCCTCGAGAAATAAAACCACTATACAAGCCTAAATTCACTAAGCAACTTCCCTACACATCCACACCTCAAGAGTGGACTCTTCTTGGCCACGCAATGTCCTTGACCGACTTATTACTCTAAGTCAGAGGTCCAGACTTACCAATCTTTCATGAATCAAGGGCCTACACACCACAAAAGAGACTTATTTCATTATCAGTACAATTCACGCACACGGAGGACTTAAAAAGAAATAAAGATCGCTCACCCTTAGAAAGAACATTCCTTGTGCCACTGAAAATGCACCATAAGCTTGCCCGTAGTGTACTACTTGTAACGACCCGACCGGTCATTTTGCGTTATCGGACCCCGTTCCCCTAAATAAAACTTCCCATTGCGGCTTTTTATGATTTATGACTTGCGGGGACTGGTGGTCTAGGATTCAGAGGTGTTTAGAGTGCTATAGGAAAAATTGGTTCCTTAAGGTTGGTATTTAAGGCCAAGTTTGACTTCGGTCAACACTTTGTGTAAACGACCTCGGAATCGAGTTTCGTCGGTTCCGGTAGCTTTGTGTGATGATTTTGGACCTGGGTGTATGTTCGGAATGGGTTTCTGATGACCCGGGGGCATTTCGGCGTCCAATATTGAAATAAGAAGTTCCTTAAGTTCCTATTTTGGTTTGGGACATGTTTTTGTGTTATCGAGGTCTGAACGGAATTCCGAGATCGGGACTGGTTCCATTATGTTAATTATGAATTGCCTGCAAAATTTGGTGTCATTCCGAGGTCTATAGGTCGGTTCGGCGCGTTGTTAGCGAAGTCTAGAAAACTTAAAGTTCCTAAGTTTGGTTCATGGGGTTTAGAGGTGTGATTTTGAGTTTTAGCGTTGTTTTGGGTGTTCCGAAGGCTCAAGCGAGTCCGTATTATGATTTAGGACTCATTGGTATATTTGGACTAGGGCTCGAGTGGGCCCAGGTGCCTCTCGGGCACCTAACGGGGCTAAAAACCAGCTAAAATAGCTGCTGGTGCACCTGTTCTCGTGTGACCGCAGGTGCGGTTGCCCAGTCGCAGGTGCGGGACCGCTCCTGCGGTCCCCAGCATCACAGGTGCGACCCCTTGTGGTCTGGCCAATTCTCGCAGGTGCGGACAAAGTTCCGGAGGAGCGGAGCCGCAGGTGCGGTCTCCGCAGGTGCGGCCCTCGAGTCGCAGGTGCGAAAACACTGTCCAGACAATGTGTTTTTATACACGGGTCTTAACATATTTTCTCATCTTCTTCTTCTTCCTTGGGGCGATTTCCACCATTGTTGAGGGGCTATCAACCTGGTCATTTAAGGTAAGTAAAATCTACTCTAATCTTAGCTTCATGCATGGATTTCTAGCTTAATCAATTACCTAAATTAGTGAAAAATCAAGAATTGGGTAGTAACCTAGAGCTTGTGATAATTTGAGAATTTTCCTGTGAATTTGCTATGAAATCAAGTAAAAATCGTATATTAATGATCCTTAGGCTTTGGGTGAGTGTTCTCTTCGAGAATTATTGGAATCCGAGCGTGCGGGCCCAGGGTTGGATTTTTGGGAATTTCTCAAGAATGTTGAACTATTGAAAAATTAGGATAATTTCCCTACTTTGAGCATGCATTGATGTCATTATACTGTATTTGGATAGTTACGAGTCCTCGGATGTAGAGTTCGGAGATTCGGGTGCATCCTTGGTCCGAGGGGTAGATTCGACACGAGGTGAGTCTCCTTTCTAACTTTATAAGGGGTAATTATCCCCCTAGGTGATTTGAATGCTATATGTGATAATTTGTGGGGCGCTACGTACGTGCAAAGTGACGAGAGTCCGTACGTAGCGACTATTACTATTATGTGTGGGTAGTTAGGCCCACATCATGCGTTGTGTTGTGTGCTGAATTAATATTTCATGTTGCTTACATTCCCGAAGTTATGAAATTTGAGAAAAACTTGTAAGAAATTGTTCATGGAAAGGTATTCACTTTTAAAAATGAATAATGTATGTGCATGTGACCGCTTCGCAATTTGTATTCTGCGAGCTGAGTGTGATTTCCCCTACTCTTATGAGAGACGCACTTTTGGGAAGGGCCGATCGATCCTCGGCAGTGCATAAAGAGATCGAGAGATGCACTCTTGGGATGGGCTGATCGATCCTCGGCAGTGCATAGAGAGATTGAGAGACGCACTTTTGGGACGGGCCGATCGATCCTCGGCAGTGTGTAGAGAGNAGAAATTGTTCATGGAAAGGTATTCTGTTTTAAAAAGGAATAATATATGTTCATGTGAGCGCTTCGCAATTTGTATTCCGCGAGCGGAGTGTGATTTCCCCCACTCTTATGAGGGACACACTTTTGGGACGGGCCAATCGATCCTCGGCAGTGTGTAGAGAGATTGAGAGATTCACTTTTGGGACGGGCCGATCGATCCTCGGCAGTGCGTAGAGAGATTGAGAGATGCACTTTTGGGACGGGCCGATCGATCCTCGGCAGTGCATAGAGAGGTTAAAAGGTGCACTTTTGGTACGGGCCGTTCGATCCTCGGCAGTGCACGGGCGTGATTATCTTATGACTCCGGCCGGTTGTCCTTACCCTGCATGCGTATGATTTATTTGTTATTAAATTTCATGAAATTGATTTGACAGAGATTTGGGAAAAGGTGAAGTGGTAATTGTTTTATTTATCCTCAGTATTCTTCCTGGATTTCAGTATATTACATATATACTTGTTGCTTCACTGTCCTTACATGCCTATTATTTTTATTACATTCTGTTAAATTATACTGTTGGACCTTAGTGAGTGTCATGTCGACCTCTCATCACTACCTCTTTGAGATTAGGCGGGATACTCACTGGGTACATATATATTTATGTACTCATGCTGCACTTCTGTACTTAATTGTACAGGTTCTGGGGCTGGTCTTTCTGGTTATCCGACCGGAGCTTGATATATACATTTTGGACCTGAATCCACGGTGAGCTGCCTCCCTTGGCGATTCTTAGCTGTGCTATGGAGTTATCTTTTGTTTATTTCTGTCTACATCCTTTCAGACATCAGTACATCTTGTATCATCTTTTGTATATTCTACTAGTTCGCCTATTGACTTGTGACACTAGTTCTTGGCACGCACTTAGTAGATTCTTATTTTGGCACTGTATATGTATTGGATCACGATCATTTTGGCGGTATGTATCTAAATTGGTAAATGTTTCCGCTTTTATTTAGATGAGCTAAGTTTAAAACTTTGGGAAATATGTGGGATTGGTATGTTAATAAGAAAGATCTCACTAGTAAAAAACTGTTGGCTTTCCTGACTCCGGTGTTGGGCGCCATCACAACCCGTGTGGGATTTTGGGTCGTGACACTACTCTACTAATCGAGCTTGTTTAGTCTAGGATTAACTAGGACTTTATTTGGATGTAATGTAGGCTACAGGTCGGGTAGGATACATTTAGATATAATAGTGACCACACCTCCTTCAACACTTTAACACATACATTTTATCGTTCAATCCCATACGTATGTCAAACCACAACTCCACCTTCACATCAATATGTATTACCCCACATGTAGTGAGAAGGAGAAAGGATAACAAAGGGCGAGTGAGAAGGTGACGAGAATGGATAAGTCCTCAGGATTAAGCCCATGAAAACAAGAGAGCTAATGGTTTCTCTAAGTTATAGAAAACTCAGTATAGCCTAAATGAACTCATAAGAGTCTGATACTAGTAGCATTTAGAAGAGAGAATGCTGCCTTGGTAATAGAGTGAGGATGTAATTGTGATAGATAAAGGGTAACATTTGGCGCCTTCGATTGAGTAATGATTTGAAGAAAAATAAAGGGATTTCAAGAATTGTACAGGATTAAAATTACCACGCAAGTGAATCACATTGGGATGCTATGAAATACGGTTATGGAAGTATAGTATCGCTGATCAGTCTAATTACTCCAGATGTCCCCGATGAGACGTGGGTCCTAGCTGCAGTGTTACATAAAAGATCAAGTTATCAGTGGTAGATTATTCAGCATTAAGGTGAACCGACAATAGATGGATAAAGTTCCAACATATGAGAGGGGATAAGGATTCCATCCTTTAGATGAACAATAATAAGGAATCATTGAAGGACTTGGATTTATACATCTATGATAAGAAGCAAGAGAGTAACCTGGGATTGGGTAGCAACCCCGATAATAATAAAACCAAGGTAAGAATTATGGTATAGTATGACCTACCTAGATGCAGTAAAGTCATACGGATGAATAACCAGGTCTATGAAATAAGATACAACAATATTCGTAAGATCGACAAAGTATCGAGAAAAGAACTTCAGTATACTTATAGATGACCTAAGTCACATCTTGTCAAGTTCTATATATATTCACAAATTAAGGCCTAGAGATTGGCTAAAAACTGAAGAAAAAAGGAGAGAAGAGTCACATAGGCGCTCTTATAAGGTCAGAGTCATACAGGTTGCACGATAAAAGGTAGCAACAGTTACGAGATTGGAAGGTTTCCGACCACAAGTCGTGGTGTGAGAAAGAGACCTAAAGGGGGGAATTCCCTGGCCTTTGGATTTATTCACAGAACAATTGCCTAGATGGCAAGAAGAGTACTAATGTATTTGGAAGACATATATTATAAAAATGATAAGTGCATCAGTCAATATTCGAGGACGAATGTTCCAAAGGCGGGAATGATGTTACACCCCACATTTTCGTACGTGAAAGTACGCCATAAGTAAATTGATGGAAGCTCGGAAATGAGATATTACATCCCGCATTTTCATACGTTAAAGTTTCATCGTAAGTTAATCAACATAAGTTCGGGAATGAGATTATTTTTAGATTATAAGCATTATGCTATTTCAAACAAGTGATGAGTAAATTCGTGAAGGTGAGAGGGTAAGCAAATCGAAGAAAACGAATTTCGTTAAAGTTTGGCATGTTGGGATAAAATACGGCCCGAGCTAAAATACCTGATATTTATGGACTAGTACCATACAAGGTACCACATGGACATGATAGTAAGGTGTATAAGGTGTGTTAAAAGTGAGTAGTATTATAAGTAATTTGAGATAATTATTAATTATGTGGGTAATTGTTTAATTATTGGGTAATGGGATATGACCTAACTAATTAGGGATATATTGGATAAGGATTAAATTCATTATGTTGCAGCCCCCCTTCAAACTAAGTGACTCTTTCCTTTAGACCATTGAATTAAGAGGACACATGGATAATATCCTAATCCATTCCATGCAAACACGTTAAAAGGGAGTTATACTAGTCATTCCTACACTTATGTTCAATTAACAACAAGATTCATTTGGTAAGGGAGTAACATACAAAGGAAAAGCCAGGAATGAAAGGAGGGGATTTGGAAATTCATACGAGACTCTATATTATACTAGCAATGGGATCTTGCGATTCTAAGGGAGTATGGTGAAATCTTTCTCAAGAATATCATACGTTTTTCCCTACTCCAGGTATGTTAAGGCTAAACTTTCCTTCATTTTTTCATGATCCAGTAACTACATGTGTTTGATAACGACACATAAAGAGAAATTCATATTCTGGAATTTATGTACATTTTCCTAGTCTCATAAGCTACAGTATTCTCCCTTATCGGGACTTCATATTCAGTTAAGTATTGTATTCGTCCAGTCAAGAGAGCAGAGGGTATATATATACAGTATTACAATTTTTTCACCACAATCAAGCTATAATTGGTGGGTAGGACCCTATTGGGAAATCTCTGATCAGATGGTAAGTTATATACCAAGCCTACTGTGGCCGAGCGCCTATGAGCGAGCCCAGAATGGCCGAGATACAGAGCCTAATATGGTCGAGCGCCTATGAGAGAGCCTACTACGACATATCAGTTATATATATACCGAGTCTTATAAGGCCGGATAACTATGTTGAGTCAGTATCAGCAGGTAAGCATATCTTCCGATTATCTTTGACTCCCAGTTACTTTCAGTTATTAAATTATCAGTTCAGTTATAGCTTTCAGTTATTCTGTTGCCTTACATACTCGGTACATTATTTCGTACAGACATCCCTTTTGCGGGGGATGCTGCATTTCATGCGTGAAGGTTTCAGACAGATAGATGGGTAGACCTCCTCAGTAGGTGTTGCCCGAGTTCAGCTTGATCGGTAAGCTCCACATCCTTCGGAGTTGCCGAATCTAGAGTTTTATGTACATCTTGTGTGTGTGTGTGTGTATATATATATATATATATATATATATATATATATGTGTGTGTGTGTGTGTGTGTGTTGTGGATAGGTCAGGGCCCTGTTCCGATCACAGTACATCCATCAGTAGAGGCTTGTAGACATATCCTATCAGTTAGTGCAGTATGTTGGCCGTGTAAGCCTTGTATGTATATTTTGTTGGTCTGCTAGCTGTAGTATTTATAACGGCCTTGTCGGTCCAGCTTGATATTGATGTTTAGTCAGCGTTCACAAATTGTCTTGTAATGTGGCCCATGGCTAAAGTATGACATTATATGTTCATAGTCCCTTAGTCGCAAGTTGGTACGCAAGAATAGGTGAGGCACCGGGTGCCGGTCTCGCCCCCCGAGTTCAGGGCGTGACATTTTTACTTTTTGTTGCCACCTATTCTTTCTCCTTCTTTCTCTTCTCTCTTCCTTTACCTATTTTTTCCTCTTTTATTCTCCCTCTTCTTCTTCTCCCTCTTTTTCTTGTTCTTCCTCTTCTCATCTTCTCTGAGCCAAGGGTCTTCCGTAAACAACCTCTCTGTCTTCACTAGGTATAGGTAAGGTCTGCATACACACTACCCTCCCCAAATCCCACTTGTGGGAATGTACCAGGTTTGTTGTTGTTGTATAGTTGGAAAGCGTACACCACTATCACTAACTCCAAAGTCATGTGTTGGGTAATTCTTCTCATGTTTCCTCAATTGTCTTGAATCATAGACAATCATCCTACCATGTTGTATCAACACATCCCTGAACAGTACTTGATGCATCAAATATATAGCATAACCTTCTGTGCCTTGTGGATGAGTAAGAACTAGTATTAACGTTAATATATTATTTCACTCATGGAAAGTCTTCTCACAACAATCGGACCACTAGAACTTAGTGGATTTCTGTGTCAATTTCCTTAATAGTGCTGATATAGTTGAAAACCCTTCTGCAAACCTCTGATAATAACCTGCTAAAACCCAGAAAGCTATGGATCATTGAAGAAGTCTTGGGCCTCAGCCAATTCTTTACCGGTTCAATATTATGTTCTTCAATCTTATGAGTGTCCGCCCTAATGCCTTCATCTGAGACTATATGACCGAAAAAGGCCACCGAGTTCAACAAGAACTCGCACTTAGAGAATTTAGCATATAATTTGCGGTCCTTAAGTGTTTGTAATACTCTCTATAAGCGATCTGTGTGCTTCACTTCAAAGCGGGAATACACCCAAATATCATCGATAAACACTATCACGAACATGTCATGAAAAGGGCGAAACATATCATTCATTAGATCGCATGGACTTATTAGGAACTCAAAGTGTCCATCTGTCATCCTGAAGGCTGTCTTCGAAATGTCCTTCTCTTTGAGCCTTACCTGGTGATAACTCGAACTTAAGTTGATCTTTGGGAAGCACTTGGCACCCTAAAATTGGTCAAATAAATCATCAATTCTGGGAAGCGGATACGTTTTTTTGATGATGACCTTTTTCAGTTGCCGATAATCAATACGCATCTGCAACAAGCCATCTTTCTTTTGTACAACAATATCGGCGCACACAAAGACAAAGTGATAGGCCCAATAAAGCATTTCTTTAGAAAGTCCTTCAATTTCTCCTTCAATTCAGCAGGATCCATCCTATAAGGTGGTGTACATATAAATTGGGTGCCAAAAGGTACATCCATACCGAACTCAATCTCCCTTTATGGGGAAGACCTAAAAGCTCGTCTAGAAACACATCGAGAAACTAATTAACCACCATAATTGACTGAAGGTTTGGTCGTTCAGTATCGGTATCCCTAAGCTTAACAAGATGATATATACAACCTTCAGAGATCATTTTCCTCGCCTTAAGATAAGAAATAAACCTACCTTTAAGACTCAACGCATTGCCCTTCCATTTAGGGCTGGCTCACCTAGAAACTGAAATCTTAACATCTTTGTCCGAAAATATTCGTTAGCATAACACGATGCAAACCAGCCCACGCCAAAAATAACATCAAAGTCAAACATTTAAAATCTCTACTAGGTCCGCTAGGGTATGCCAACTACAAATTATAATTGCACAACCCCAACTGACCCGTCTAGCAATTATATAATCACCAACCAGCATGGACACCACAAATGGCTTACTCAATAACTCATGTTCTAGACCAAACTAAATAACAATAAATGGAGTAACATACGACAAAGTGGAGCCTGTATCTATCAATGCGTGTACATAATGCGAAGAGACAAATATTATACTTGTAACAACATTAGGAGATGATTCGAGGCCCTTTGGAACCATCAAATGCATAGATGAAATTCTGATGACCGCTTGAGCTAGACGCTCCACCTCTACCACAACCTCGTCTAGCTGACATCTGTGAACCTTGCCCATGAGGGCGTACTGATGATGATGAATCCGCTATAGATTTGGTCGGCTGATTCATGTCACCTCATCCTCTTGTCGAATAATCTCTCATAATATATATGGATATCCACAATAATAACACACACGCCTTACCACACTGGTCACATCGTGGCAAATGTGGTCTCATCTAATTAGAGTCCCCACAGTACTGGGAGCCTGATGCTTGTGAGCTCTAACCTGGTTTTGAATAAGCATACTAATTAAACCTCGGTCTCTGAAACTACGAGGGTGCACTAGCCGCTAGATAAACTGGACGCCTAGGGAATTGTGGGCTGAAGCTACCTCGAGAGTCTCCGAAAGAACTTGCAGATCTGGCCAACTAGATCTAACCCTTATCACAATTTCAGTATGCCTTCTGCTACTGCTTCAGCTCCTCTAATCCCTAAGCGTATTCTTGTATATGAAAAATCTCTATTCCTTCATACAACGAGTCCAGCATACACTCATCAATCAAGTGCGGCCCAAGCCCAATCATGATCCAATGTACCCGGTCCCTCATCTCAGCCTCTATCAACAGAGCATACCTGGCTAGAGAATCAAATCAAAGACTATACTCCATACACTCATACTTCCCTATTAGAGAGACAAACATTTATCGATCCACGCTTTCCATGTCTCCACAGGAAAGTAATGACGTAGAAAAGCCTCTGAGAATTTCTTCCATATTGTCGGAGGTGCATCATGTCCTCTAGACCGCTCCCAAGTCTCATACCACTAAACAACACCATCCCCCAATGTTCGCGGGTGGTACTTGACTACTACACTCTCTCATAGCCACCTCCAATCTCTTACTTGCTGACTTCTTCCTCGTCAACACAGGCATTGCTATAATCAGAAAACAAGATTGGGATAAGGAATTGAATTCTTACAACTCAACTCTGTCGTACAATCTAACACATTAAATAAAGGTGATAATCCTAAATGCATTGCAGCCTCCTGTTTATAAGTGTGGTGCACAACACACCCATAAAAAAGAGTTTACTAGACACACCTTGTTGACTTCCCTTGGGACAAACCTTATTTGATACCAACCTTTTCACATCCCAATTTGGAGGGGCACGTCAGGCACTTAACCTTACTTATTGAGTACATACGTATGTCATACAACAACAAAGTTAGTATTGATATAGGCCATCAAGGCCACCATGTAACATTCTGAATAAATATAGAAAGCTAAACGAGTATTTACATACCAAAATGACACAAGTATATAGACGGTCCAACAAGGCCACCATGATCACCTATACATCGATACAGAGGCCCATAAGGCCGTACGACACAACGATACACGGGACATCTGTCAACAAGCCAATAAGAGTCACATAACATAATAAGGTCGAGTCAGGGCCCCACCATACCCATATCATATACATAGGATCATACTAACTCAAAATGGCAAGTACGGAACAAGTGGAGTGCATCAAACAACTACTGAACAGGATAGCCAACCGGGGAGGTCTGTCTGCCTGGACTTGCGGGCATGAAACACAATGCCCGGGGACATCAGTACGAATAATGAACCAAGTGTGTAAGGAAGACGAGAACATAGTTAAACGCATCATTGTAAAAGAGATTTTAGAGGGATCAATTTGTAACTTTGGATTGCCATTAAGGGCCATGATATGCATTTATATACCGTATACACGTATATAACACCGTCAAGATTCATGTAGCATACATACGCATGTATATGGCCATCGCGCCTCTATGGAAATAATAATAATAATAATAATAATAATAATAATAATAATAATAATAATAATAATATCAACCAACTGATCGTTCTACTTACTACACATATATGCGAATATAATACCATCGAGATATATTCATATGTATATATGCATGGACACAATTAAGATACATTATGAGCATGTCAGAGTGACATAAGGTCATTACACTTCTGAATATCCTTATGTGACTAACATGACATTATAGTTGTCATCATCAAAATAGGACAACAAGATATACGGTACTTATGAAATATATAAAAAATGAGCATAACCATCACTATTACTAAGAGTAAAACCATCTTTGGAAAGGGACGTTTGGATACGTTTCTGCCAACTTAGGTCATGCCAAAAGAAGAGAGTTAGCCTAATCATACCTTATATAAAACAACGGCGTATAAATCCAAAATCAGCCCCTTTCACGCTTAAGTCTTCAACCAATAATAAGTGTACTAACGTCAATTATGAGTAGTTCAACTATCTCCTATCGAGCGGCAAGCTCATTCTATATAAAGTCGGACGACATCTCACCCATTTTTCTTACTTTCCCATGTCCATAGAAATAACAAGAACACATACAACGTTCAACTATATGCTTCCTGCACCACAACACACCCAAATAGTCAAACAACACAACACAACAATATTCAATATCGAGTTTACAATTTCTAGTCGACATCTTGCATGTTTTCGACCATCTAGAATATCAAGAACCTAAAATAACTCTTATTAATGAATTAGAACAAAATTCTTTCATTACATCTCTAAAACTAGCCGCAAATTAACCAATAACAACCTAAAAACAGTCTAGCAACTCACAACTACATCAAATACGATTTCCGACCTTTATTTCACAAGTTCTCAACCAAACAATCTAGAGAGAACTTGTATGAACTCCAATACATGTAGGGGAATTATAATATTTAAAAAAAGAAAAATAAAGGAAAATCTGAAATACAAAAAAAGAGGAAAAACATAGGTGAATAAATTGTTGTCTTGTTCTTGCTAGTGGGGTATAAAGTAAAGTAGTGCTTAAAGAAAGAGGAAATAATTTTGGGGAGTGATCTTGTTTGTGAAATTAAAGTGGATTGAAGAATTTGCGCATAAATTTTATATGTGATGTGTTAAAGTGCTTAGGAGGGTGAACCACTAATCCTAAATAGATCATACCCGTCCCTTTATCCACATTACAAATATGAAAAAGTCCTACTTGATTTTAGCTCGAGCGAGCCTACATTAGTAGAGATTTACATTATGGAAAGCCTATGGAACTAATTGCATGCATGAGACTTCTTTGTGAGAGTGAATTTTTGATATATGTGAGTCCTAAAATTTTATTTGATCATGAGATTCGAATGTGTGGATTCAACTTACTCTCTTGTTCTTTTTGTGAGGGCACATGATTTTACGAGGGATAAGTAGTTTTATTAGACTTCTCTGTGATGTTGGGTATTCAAGCCATGAGTGTATTGTGATATTGTCACGACCCAATCGTAGGGACACAACGGGCACAAGGTGCCTTACTCAACAGAGTGCCAACATAACGCATCTTTCTTATCACACCATCATGGTTAAATGGGACAGAAAGGCCGTCATGAGATAACTAGAATAAAACATAGGGAAATACTAGACATAGGACGACCCAACATGATATAGAAACTTATACATGTGACATACGGGCCTCTAAGGCCAACATGATCATTTGTACACTCAAAACATAGGCCGAGAAGGCCATACAAGTATCCATATACATGACATCTGTCTAGAAGCCTCTAAGAGTACATAAATGTCATAAAGGTCGAGACAGGGCCCCGCCATGCCAATCAATACATGTTTAAATCATACTGACCAAATAGGCAACTCCAGAGCAAGTGGAGTGCAACAATACCTTCCGCTGAGCTGATAGCCTACTAGGAGGGCTATCAACCTGTCTATTGGGACATACGGGCATGAAACATAGCGACCCCAGGCTCAACAAATAAAGTACCGAGTATGTAAGGCATGAAAAGCAGTATATAAAAGACATGAAAGAAACATAGAGTAAATGACTCAACCTATAAGTCTGAATAACTCTGTGAATCATGAAACATTTATAATGTCATGCATATGCGTATAAATGTCATATCATGCATAGGTATATGCGTGCATAACATAATCAAGCCTCTAAGGATATCCCATCATATTATCTAATCCTCTGTGGATGAAATCATCAACGTATACCAGCTGATCAGGTGGTGGTATGTATATAACGCCATAAGCTTTCCCCATACCCCATATACATATACTATATGCGTATATAACGCCATCTGTTCATGGGTCAATATACATGTATAAATGAATGCAATGCATAATGAAGTAAGTCAATAAGATCTCTAGGAATATCATGAGACCCATGAATAGACTATATGATAGTACGACACATGGGGAATCAAGAACATAGGCAACCCTAGTACTTCTAAGAATAGAATCATTTGTGAAAGTTGCGTTCTTGCTTGTTTCATTCTATCATATGCATCATGCCAAAAGGAAAGAAGGGATATCATTAACATAACTCAAGTCGTCAATGAAACGTAACAACAAGCTTATGACAACTAGCGCGCCAACCCTATAATAATGAAATACATGTACAACTTAGATGGCGCTAGTATATCACGTATCTCAAACGATAACTCGATTCTAAAATAAAACGGGCAGCATTTCCCCTGATTTTACTGCTCCCTTAAGCCTACTATAGGCGAGGTAAAACACAATATAGTTAGCAACACAAAAACAACCTAACTCTAGTTAGGTACCTTTAATACAACAAAACCCCCAAATATACCATAACATACCCAATCAACAGGTTCTCTAGTAGCTTGAAACGACAACGACGAGTGACCTGCCCACTAACCTACTACATGTGGCATTTATCCACGCCATTCATCCTTCCAAACTCCATAAATAAGTAGAACAATAGGACAACACGAGTGGACTACAAAACAGTCCACTAAAAGTGAAATAAATCGAACTCACGGTTTCCGATCACTGTCCCGTGAGTTCTAACTATTAGGAAACAAAAATTTCAACCTTCCTTGATATTTAAAAGATAAAATACATAAAGTAGTCATTTTATTAACTATGAATTACCTTCCAAAAATCAAACTACAAAGGAAAAGAGAGGCGATATAGCGATACTTACGTCATAAGGATCGTTCTAATGTTATCGCTTCTTGATTTTGTGCCCGGGATGTTAATCTTCTTTGAAACCTATGTAGTGAGCTTAAGGGTAATTTTATGGTCTTATGTTGGTCGTGGCCTATGGAAAATTGAAGAAAGAGACGACATAAGGGATATATATATATATATATATATATATATCCACTTTTGAAAAGTCAAAGAGGTGCTAACTTGACACCCTAGCATTAGCCCTTCTTCCGACACTTACATATTTTTATCCAGATGTCGTATGAACGAACAATTAAGAGCACCGGAAAATAAATTCCAAGACCTTCAGTTTGGTATAAATATGTCCCCAAAATACCTCATATACACACGAAATGTATTTCTCAAAAGCTTCAGTGATACACCTAATTGTCACCTACGCAGTCTGTGCACTCTTGCAAAATTGAAATTATCCTCCTACTCTGATGTCGTATAGATGAAAGGTTTAATGATTTAGAAACTAGACTCGTAGATATCCAATTTTATATATGGATCATCCCGTAATTCCAAGTATATTGGGAGAAAATCTCCGCTACATTTGACCTAATTTTCAGCACATTTATGAATGCAATTTGTGATGACCTTTGCCAACTTTTGTTCCACAACTCGCTTGACTTTCGAACGTAATACACGACTATCGTAAAAATATAATAAATCATAAAATAACCTCTTTATTTTTTTAAGCACCCTAGTCTCACCCCAAAAGTACATGTTATAACATTCCCAACTTGTCGACATTCAATGAAACTTATTCTCTTTAAATTGTGTATCTTCTTAGCCTTTCAACCCTCTTGGTACTTTTTATCCATGATATTAAAGATTTACAACCTCCAAGATAACATAATTAACTTGCTTTATGTACTCTCAAAGATGATCTCATTTCTGAGCTTATATATTGACTTACGAATACTCTCACATACGAAGATATGAGGTGTAACATCATTTCCCCTGTTGGAACATTCGTCCTCGAATGTTGACAAATGCGCTTATCAGTCTCATACCCATACCTCTTACGAATATTTTAATACTGTCTTTGACATCTAGGCAATTGTTCTGGGAATAAATCCGAAGGCCAGAGCATTTCCCCCTTTTAGGACTCTTTCTCATACCATGACTTGTTGTCTGAATTATTCCAATCTTGTAACTATTGCTACCTTCTATCATTCAGCCTGTATGACTCTGACCTTGTAAGTGTGCCTATGCGACTCTTCTCTCCTTTTTCCTTCAGCTCTTATCCAATCTCTAGGCCTCGCTTGGAGAACATTTACAAAACTATGACAAGTTACCCCTCTAGGCATCTATAGGTACACTGAAGTTCTTCGCTCGATACTTTGTTAAACTTACAACTATTGATATATCTTGTTTTATAGCCTCGATTATCTATGCTTATGGATTTACTGCAACTATGTAGGTCATACTATACTATAACTCTTACTTCGATTTATTATTACCGATTTCTGCTACTCAACTCTATGTTACTCCATCGCTGCTTTATTAGGTGCAAGGAATAACCTGAATTTAAACATTGAATCTCAAACAAAGTCAGTTAAATAATGTTACTTAACATAGAGTCATTTTGCTAATTGAGTCATGGAAACAAAAGTTTAATTACATGAATTAATAAAAACAACAATGTAACATGTTTTAGTCGGAAAGTCCTCAGCTTGTAGTGGAATTATCATACATAGATTGATCCTCACAACACAATTTTCTACCATTAAAATCTAACATAAATGAAAAACATCAGTTAAGAAATCATTACAGAAGCATAATCATACAACTAGTTCATAATTGAGAGAGAAAAAGAGGTTAAGACGGACTGACCTTCTGTAGGGCACCAAACCAAGTAAGAGTGATTCAATAGCTGCCTAGGGTATCCAAGATTACCGCGATCGTATTCACATGAGAGTAAACTCAAAGAGATAAATGAAAAGAATAGGAAGAAATTAGCAAGGAAACACTGGAATTCAAATTTTGACGGAGAAGACTTGAAATTTTAATTTTTAGTAGTGATATTAAGTGTATCAATGTACATTTATTTGTGTCAGGTGAGGACATTGAATTCCCTATTTCTAGGCATTCAATTCACTTAGGGTCTCAAATCGTTTCGAAGGGATGATGGATGATGTAACGACCCGACTGGTCGTCTTGAGCTCTAGCACGTCATTCAGCGGTTTGAAGTCATGAGCAACTTTGTTTAAGGTATTATGACTTGTAGGTGTGGTCGCAATTGAATTCGGGAAGTTCGGAGTCAAATTGGAAAGAAAATTCTCATTTCAGAAGCCTTAAGTTTGAAGAATCGACTAAGACTGGAATTTAGAGTAAACGATCTCGGAATCAGGATCTGAAGCTTCTAGCAGGTTTGGGTGATGATTTCAGACTGGAGAATATGTCTGGATTGGGTTTTGGATAAACCGAGAGCGTTTCGGCGTATATTGTGAAAGTTAGCATTTTAGAAGGAATTTCGTAAGTCTGGGTTGAAGTGCATTTCAGTGTTACTGATGCCCGTTTGGGATTCCAAATCTGGGAATAGCTTCGTATGGTGATTCTGGACTTCGGAGCGCGATCGGAAGTGAATTCGGAGGTCCGTAGGTCATTTTGACGTCATTTGGCTAAAAATAGAAATTTGAAGGTTTTTGAGAAGTTTGACCGAGAGTTTGACTTTTTGATATCGGGGTCGGATTCCAATTCCGAAAGTTGGAGCGGTCCGTAATGTCGAATATTAATTGTGTGCAAAATTTGGGTCAATCGGACGTGATTTGATAGGTTTCGACATCGGATGTAGAAGTTTAAAATTTCAAAGTTCATAAAGCTTGAATTGGAGTGCGATTCATGATTTCAACGTTGTTTGATGTGATTTGAGGCCTCGAACGAGTTCTTATCATGTTTTGGAACATTTTGGTATAATTGGTTAAGCTCCCGAAGGCCTCGGTTGGATTTCGGAAGGCTAACAGAATGGATTTCGGGCCAAAATAATTGCTGAAATTTCTGCTGCAAATATGTTTTGGACAGCAACTGATGCATCAAAGAGCTAACTTTGGAAGCGTATATATAAAAATCTATAAGGAATTTGAAAATTTGCGAAACATAAAAGTTGTAACCCTTGTATTCTAGTTTCCAAAAAGTTAAACTATTTATGATTTTGACATTTTATCAGAAAGTTATGATCGATTGAAGATGGCTGGTGAAGCAGTTTGCCCGTTATTTGAATAGTTTTGGGGCATTGTGCATCAATTGGAGTCGTCAAAAGGGTTTGGAAACCGATTATAGAATTTCGGAGCGAGGTAAGTCTCCTTCCTCACTTTGTGAGGGGTAACTATCCCCATAGGTGAACTAAATGAATGCATGCTATTATTTTCGGGGGCTACGTACGCACGAGGTGACGGGAGTCCGTGCGTAGCTACTATTATGCCATGTACGGGTAGTCTAGGACCTACTAGCATGATTTACTTGTTGTACTTGTGACCTTGTCAATAAAATATCATGTGATGCTTTCAATTATTATCTAAATCTCTGAGAAGGATAGAGTTTAGTTTTCTTAATCACCTAAAAGGAGAATTGATTCTTCCTTGGATAATTGTGTTTCAGATAAATCTATAGAGTTTGGAACCCTGTCGAAATTGGCAAGTAAATTTACAAAAAGGTTTTAAATACTATTCTCATGTTTATTAAAAGGAGAATTTTATCACTTCATTAAACAACTAATTTTCCTGATAAAAATGTGGTTTATTGGTGTGAATATGTGTAACTTTGGGTGCCTGAGTCGCATGTATGATTCGCGAGCAGGATGACCCTGTATTTATGTATATTTATACGGGGTCACGAGTCGCAGGTATGATTCGCGAGCGGGGTGGCCCTAGTATTATGTTAACCGCGTCGCATGTTCGAATTGCGAGCGGGGCAGATAGATGCATCTATAGTTCGGGCCGTTCGACCCTCGGCAGTGCACATTTTATTATTGTTGGTCCGCGCCATTCGACCCTTGGCATTTTCTTGCACATGATAATTTCTGCGTATTTCCTGTAATTATTACAATTTATTGGCCTAAGAAGTTGCAAAGTTTCCAACTGAAATGACAAAGATTTAATGTGTTAAATGTGAAAGAAGTTGATATTTATTATCCCTGATTATTATTAAATTTGCCTATGATACTCATGCTTAGCATCTCACTTGATTATACTAAACTGAATTATAGCAAGTGTCAAATTCGACCTCTCGTCACTACCTCTCTGAAGTTAGGCGGGATACTTATTGAGTACACATTGTTTCCGTACTCATGCTACACTTATTGTGCATTTTTATTGCACGGGTACTTTCATAGCGATGTGGTTGGAGACATAGGCGAGCTGCATCAGTCGGAGACGACCCGCAGTCGGCAGAGTCTTCCTCTATGTATTTTATTTTCATTTTTATTCCTTGTCCAAGTTGTATTTCGGAAAAGCTTTGTAAAAATTGTAAGATTCTTAGAAATTGCTCATGCACTTGTGTCACCGGGTTCTGGGATGTGTTTGGGATGTATTTTATAAATATGGAATATTAAACTGTCATATTTACTTAGCAGATTTTATTCAGTTATCATGTAATAAAGTGAAAGGTAATGATTTCAAAAATGCTAAAACAGGAAATTTAACTTAACTATTTAATGATTGACTTGCCTGACAATGGTGTCTGGCGCCATCACGACCTTATGGATTTTTGGTCGTGACAACTTGGTATCAGAGCACTAGTTTCCCTTAGGTTTCACGAGTCATGAGAAAGTCTAGTAGAGTCTTGCGGATCGGTACAGAGACATCTGTACTTATCTTCGAGAGGCTACAAGGCTGTTAGGAGTACTTCCCTTCTTGATTCCTCATCGTGCGATTTGATTCCTTTAAGGATTATGCCTATGTTTTTCCTACTCAATCTTACGCGTCGCGAAGCACTTGCTATGAATCAGAAATCTGAGGAACAGAAATGGTGCTATGGGTGTGGTGCAGGATGTTTCCCCCTGCGAAGTTGATTGAGGCTATTGTCGTTGCTCTACGGAAGAGTAGTCTGTTATTTCAGCCAGTAGCTGTGATTCTGAGGACTTGAGGTTATATTCAGATTGTTATGATGCTTACGATTGGTTATCGCGCGGTGTTGATATGATGGTAGAATGCTTGCCCATATGTTGGGGATGATGAATGGCTTGAAGGGAGGTCTTCTCAGGGCGTGATTTCGAGATTTCAACTTTTTAGTTCCGGCAGAGGAAAGCAATTGGACTATGAATGTTCAAGTATGGGGGAATAAAGTAATAAGACTTGGTGTTATCAAGTGAGGTGGAGTTTTCATTTGTGATGTGGCATCACTGTTTTGTTTGAATAAAATATGTTAAGTTTGCCGGTGTTATAGCTCTTCGGTTGCATTGGGTCAGAGTGTTGTGAAGTAGTATTGAAGAAGCGGTTGTAAGAGATCATGGTGTGTGGTGGTTCAGAACTGAATATTTATTTCTAATGAAGGCAACTCGAGAAAGATGATCTTCGGAGAGTTTAAAGTCGTGGTGATCTGCTGGTTTAAGAGCTACAACGAATGATATTGAATTGGGCAGTATACGACGAAGGAATACATGTGAGAAGTGTCAGGCGACGACTAAATTTCTAAAAGGCCAGGCGTAATGAAAGGAGGTCAGGTAGTGCCTAAAGGAATGAGTTTAACCAAAGTGGGAGAGCGACAACATAGTGGTGAATTAGAGGATATTGTAGTGCATTTAGTAGATGTCCATGAGGAGTGGACGAACTGGTAAAGTTGGTGAATGAGAACAAGCTTAGTATGGGATATTGATGTTGTAGAGGGTGTGCAGTACGACACCGTTGGAAGGTCTCAGTTGGTGATTTCCACAGGTGGGTTATCTCCTATGAGTAGGTTAGCGGTTGTGTGGTTGGAAAGTTTCTGTGAGGGATTCTAGTGCTATTCGGTATGAGGCAGAATGTGTGAATGATGCTAGAGCATTTAAGTATTTAGGAAGTGCTAACAAGAGAATTTGGAAGAATTGGACGGATTGGTTGAGCAAGATCATTTTAACAAAGGGGAAAGGATCTCAGCAGGGTCTAGAGTGGTGCAACGAGTAGCTTCGGGCTAAGTGGGGGAGTCCCACCACCTGCAGCTGGGTTGTAGGATTGTGTTCTCATGGGGTTGCGAATTATCAGCGTATTGGTAAGTTATTGCAACTAAGGGGAAAGAAGTAAAATGGTAATTATGCATGTGATTTGATAGATGTATTTAAAAGTTGGCCCTATTGGACCAGGGTTAGGCTTTAGAAGATTCATAATTTATGCTTAAAGCATAGGCGAGTTGTAAGGGTAATGACTCAGTCACGTACTTCATTGAGAGGATGTTCATGTGCTAGAAGAGCCTTGGAGTTGATTGTATTCGGGGCCAGTCAGAGTGGGTGACTCTCAATAGCGGTCCTAGAAAACTTGAAGGTTAAGAACGCGGTGTTAAGGGGTTAAAGGCAACAATATGATTAAGAATTGAGCTTTTGCAGTGTAATTTCAGAGAGAGGGAAAATGGTTGGAGTACTCTATGTTATTTTCAGCGTGCAGGGTAGTATTAGGAGAGTGAGAGAAGTAAACCCCGGGTTGTAGAAATATTATCAGGAGGGTATGAGACGGGTTGCGGGATTTAGACAGCATGGTCTCGTGAATCAAGGTCACTCGGAATGAGTGGGGGGTTGAGTTTGCTAGGAGTTGAAGGAAGTTAGTATTATTCCTGAGGCAATTGGAGATGATTAAAAGAAGATAAAGTGGTTAGCCATGGCTAAAATGACGCACTTATGACAGTGATCAGTTTCGTCAGTGTAATTAAATTATGCATGTGGTTTGGGCCGGTATGTGCGGGGCTGGTCGACCATCGTAATATATTTCATGTGGGAGTATTCGAGTGCTATGGCCTGTCAGGTGTAGGCGGATCTCGGAAGGTTTATGGTTGTTCAGACTACTACTTAAGGATTTGCATGTTCGGTGATTGTGAGAATTCACTCGTGTGTTGTGATGGTACTCTTGAATTGAGTTAAGTAAAAGGTTTCTATATGATGAAGTGTTCACCCTATTGGTGGTTCAGAAGTTATGATAGAATTCTTGCGTTATCTCATATTGGCATGTTAGGCGCAGTAAACAGTGTGTAACTGGGAGTAAGAATCGAGATTGCAGTTCGGTGTTAACAAGGCTGTCATGAGATCGGATGAGCAAGAAAAAGTGATTTGAAAGTTCAGAGTAAGCTGGTGTTATCTTCAGTGTCCCCTGAGATCGATATTCGGTGGAAGAGGCTTTGCATCCTAGTTATGGGTTCTTGATTTGTTTTACAGCGTTACTGTGGCCAGTGGTGGATGTGCAGACTTGCTACCTTGTGTGGAAGGTTTTGGGAGCATGACCAGGGGATGATCGTATGAGTATGACATGTAGTCACTTAATAGATTGGAGATTTGGGCTGAGTATAAAGAAGTGTAATATTGCTTATTTGAGTATTTATGCCTGGAAATCGTTCGGTTCATTTGGTTGTGGATTGTGGGGTGTTTTTATCGGCTATGATGGTTGTTATTGCGTGTTATGAGAGGAAGTGGGTTAATATGGACCCAAGTAAAAGCTATTAGCATAGTCCGGTGCGAGCAGAATCAACTGGAAGTGTGTGAATGGGTTTAAACAGGATTATGGGCTTCATGTGAGACAAATGTGTTCATTTCAGTATAGCGCTCCTCAAGGAGGGGTGTTGGAATATAAGGTGATTGTTCCTTCTTCGTCAAAATTCATGTAATATTATGATTGTGCCGTGTGATTTATGAAACGAATTGATAATTTCTTGTGCGTTGAGGTCCCGCGTAGTGGTGATGTTGTGTGAGCAGGATAGCTCTTGAGATCCAGAGTGTATATATATATCACACCTCAGTTGTGCTTAAGTTTTGCAGCATATGGCTCTATCAGTCTCCCCAGGATGGTATTGTGCACTTACCGTGCTTGTGACCGATGTTCGATATTTTGTGGTAATGAGCAATTTAGCTCGGTGTGTATCTTGTTATGTAAATATTATGATGGGATTGGGTGGCACGCCGCCACGGGTATGTTATTTTGATCGGGTTGCACGCCGCAACAGTGTGATGATGAGTAGGGTTCCTATAGTTATTTTTCTTGTGTTTTACTTTCTATTTTCTGAGAAGAGTTCATAATAAGTTGCGTGAGTTGAGTAGTCCCTTCCTGAGTCATTTCCTTATGTATCATGTTCGAATTGTGGCCTATTGGCGCATTGTAGCATCGTGTGAGACTGTTGATCATGTATGGGGTGATTGGTTGTCTGAGCAGCTCATACTGGGTGAGACGAGACTATTGGATCAGGGATCAATGCGATGAGATTTTGTGAAGTATGGTAAAGAACAAAGTCCAGTATTAGCATAGTAATAAGGTGATGATTTTAGTCAAAAATGAGAGAATCAATGTTTGGTTAACTCTGCAATTGGTTAGCAATTTCTACACATCTCCTCCGTTGTGGTGGTATCGTCAGCATTATAGCAGGATGTATATGTATATCAGCAGATGCATTGGGAGCATCAGATTCGTGGAATTTTGGCTATTAAGGTTCATGAACGTCATTGTGGTTAGATGGTGAATTATGCGGTGCATGGTGTTAACTCAGCAAAGGTACGCAGTCATGTTTTGGTACCTCGTGTGGTAGTTGATACGGTGTTTATATATTGGAAACATGCCTGGCAGAAAATTTCAGGTGTTGGAACTGGGTTCTGAGTTTATTGTATGGATAAAAGAAGAAATCTTCAGATTTGATCAAGATAATGTGCTCAACTGGGTTGTGGTAGCAGGGGCAGGTGCACGAGGTGTTAAACAGCGATTTCAGATAAATCCAGAGCAGTTCTTGGCACGTTCGAGGACGAACATATGTTTAAGTTTGAGAGAATGTAACGACCCGACCAGTCGTCTTGAGCTCTAGCGCGTCGTTCAGTGGTTTGAAGTCATGAGTAGCTTTTGTTCAGGTATTATGACTTGTAGGTGTGGCCGGAATTGAATTTCGGGAAGTTCAGAGTCAAATTAGAAAGAAAATTCTCATTTTAGAAGCCTTAAGTTGGAAGAATCGACTAAGACTGGAATTTGGAGTAAACGACCTCGGAATCAGGATCTGAAGGTTCCAGCAGGTTCGTACTATGATTTCGGACTGAGGCGTATGTCCGGATCGAGTTATGGATAACCCGGGAGCGTTTCGGCGTATATTGTGGAAGTTAGCATTTTAGAATGAATTTCATAAGTCTGGGTTGAGGTGCATTTCGGTGTTATTGATGTCTGTTTGGGGTTCTGAATCTGGGAATAACTTCGTATGGTGATTCTGGAGTTGGGAGCGCGATCGGAAGTGAATTTGGAGGTTTTTGAGAAGTTTGATCGAGAGTTTGAATTTTTGATATCGGGGTCGGATTCCAATTCCGAAAGTTGGAGAAGGTCCGTAATGTCGAATATGACTTGTGTGCAAAATTTGGGGTCAATCGGACGTGATTTGATAGGTTTTGGCTTCGGATGTAGATGTTTGAAATTTTAAAGTTCATAAAGCTTGAATTGGAGTGCGATTCATGATTTCAACGTTGTTTGATGTGATTTGAGGCCTCGAGAGAGTTTGTATTATGTTTTTGGACATGTTGGTATAATTGGTTAAGCTCCCAAGGGCCTCGGGTGGATTTCACAAGGCTAACGGAATGGATTTCGGGCCAACATAGCTGCTGAAATTTCTGCTGCAAATCTGTTTTGGACAGCAACTGATGCATCAAAGAGCTAACTTTGGAAGCGTATATATAAAAGTCTATAAGGAATCTGAAAATTTGCGAAACATAGAAGTTGTAACCCTTGAATTCTAGTTTCCATAAAGTTAAACTACTTATGATTTTGACATTTTATCAGAAAGTTATGATCGATTGAAGATGGCTGGTGAAGCAGTTTCGACAGAATTTACTGATGTATGGAGCCGACTTTAGAAGCTCATATCTCGGAATATATAAAAAGTTATATGGTGTACAACCTATCAAATTAAAGATTTTCGAGTCTAGTTTTTAAATCTTCAAACCGTTTGTCATTTGGATATTTCTACAAGGAGATATAGGCTTTTTAACATAAGGTGTACAACAAGAGAAAATTGTAATAGGATGTACAACCTGCACAGCACAAAGTACAACTCGATGAAGCCTGGGCAGATTGTTTTAAACACGAGTTTTGGCCCATTTCTCTCATTTGGTTTGGACGATTTTGGAGAGATCAAGGAGGGATTTTCACCAAGCAACACTAGGTAAGTGATTTCTTCCTATTTTTGAGTTAAATATGTGATCTTACATGAATTTAGACATGGAAAATTAGTATAAATTTGGAATTTTTGGGGAAGACCTAGATTTGGAATTTTGGACTTTTACCATTAATTTGAGCATGAAAATTAGAGTAAAATGTATAATTGAGTAAGTAAAGCTATGGGTAAAATTTATCTTCGAGAAATTTCGGAATCCGGACACGTGGGCCCGAGGGCATTTTGGTCAACTTTTCGAGCGGAGTTGGGAACTTATATAATTTGAATTGTTACAAGTATTAGAGTGAATTTTTATTGGTTTGTCCGTTATTTGAATAGTTTTGGAGCGTTGTGCATCATTTGGAGTCGTCGGAAGGGCTTGGAAGCCGGTTATGGAATTTCGGAGCGAGGTAAGTCTCCTTTCTAACTTAGTGAGGGGGAATTGTCCCCATAGGTGAACTAAATGAATGCATACTATTATTTGTGGGGGATACGTATGCACGAGGTGAAGGGAGTCCGTGCGTAGCTACTATTATGCCATGTACGGGTAGTCTAGGACCTACTAGCATGCTTTACTTGTTGTACTTGTGACCTTGTCAATAAAATATCATGTGATGCTTTCAATTAGTATCTAAATCTCTGAGAAGGATAGAGTTTACTTTTCTTAATCACCTAGAAGGAGAATTGATTCTTCCTTGGATAATTGTGTTTCAGATAAATCTATAGAGTTTGGAACCCTGGCGAAATTGGCAAGTAAATTTACAAAAAGGTTTTAAATACTATTCTCATGTTTATTAAAAGGAGAATTTTATCACTTCATTGAACAACTAATTTTCCTGATAAAAATATGGTTTATTGGTGTGAATATGTGTAACTTTGGGTGCCTGAGTCGCATGTATGATTCGCGAGCAGGATGACCCTGTATTTATGTATATTTATACGGGGACCCGAGTCGTAGGTAGGATTCGCGAGTGGGGTAGCCCTAATATTATGTTAACCGCGTCGCATGTTCGATTCGCAAGCGGGGCAGATAGATGCATCTATGGTTCGGGCCATTCGACCCTCGACAGTGCACATTTTATTATTGTTGGTCCACGCCGTTTGACCCTTGGCATTTTCTTGCGCATGATAATTGTCGCGTATTTCCTGTAATTATTATAGTTTAGTGGCCTAAGAAGTTGCAAAGTTTCCAACTGAAATGACGAAGATTTAATGTGTTAAATGTGAAAGAAGTTTATATTTCTTATCCCTGATTATTATTAAATTTTCCTATGATACTCATGCTTAGCATCTCACTTGATTATACTAAACTGACTTATAGCAAGTGTCAAATTCGACCTCTCGTCACTACCTCTCTCAAGTTAGGCGGGATACTTATTGAGCACACGTTATTTTCGTACTCATGCTACACTTGCTGTGTATTTTTATTGCACAGGTACTTTCATAGCGATGTAGCTGGTTTGGACACTTAGGCGAGCTGCATCATTCAGAGACGTCCCGCGGTCGGCAGAGTCTTCCTCTATGTATTGTATTTTCATTTTTGTCCTTGTCCAAGTTGTATTTCGGACAAGCTTTGTAGAAATTTTAAAATTCTTAGAAATTGCTCATGCACTTGTGTCACCGTGTTTTGGGATGTGTTTGGGATGTATTTTATAAAAATGGAATATTAAACTGTCTTATTTACTTAGCGGATTTTATTTAGTTATCATGTAATAAAGTGAAAGGTAATGATTGCAAAAATACTAAAAAAAGAAATTTAACTTAACTATTTAATGATTGGCTTGCCTGACAATAGTGTTTGGCGCCATCACGACCTTATGGATTTTGGGCCATGACAGATGATGACGATATGGTAGATTACGATAGTAAACGGGTAAAATCAGATGGGAAAGTGGGGAAATCAATGTTGAATGTACCTGAGCACGAGGGGATGGCTGTTAAAGACTTCGACCCAGCGGTAAAATCCTAATGTCTAGAGGTCACCGCATTTGACCTCTAGACAAAGAATAAGGGTGATGATCTGAAGATAAACGACCATGCATGCCATGTATTTGAAAGAAAGAGGATAAATAGATTAAATTGTGAGTCGTCCTTTTAGATCTAAGGTTTTTGTTTTGGGTTTCTGAATTCTAACAACTAAAGGGGAAAGAATAAGGCGGGATTCGCAGCTAATAGAGACAAAGAAGATGATTTAAGCTCGATTGAGGTGACCATGTACTAATTTGTGCAAGGTTTTAAGATTGATGGGGTTACAAGGTTGAGAGAAAAAGGCGAGAAAGAGGAAAGGGAGGCATCCGATCAAAGTGTAAGATGATTAGGTTTAGGGGTTGTCTGGTTGGTCCCTAAGGTTTAAAGTGGGAGATAGATTCTGGGTCGTTGGATCATTTGATCAACGAATTGATAATTCAAGGTATAATATTTGATAAAATAGTTAGTAGGGATAAATGGGGATCGGTGGATCTATGTGATACAATGTTTGGGATTTGATCTCTTTAATGATTTAAAACAAAGGGGAAAATAGGAATTATCGTGGATCGTCGATGAATTTGGTCAACGGTCAATATCCGTTGTGTTTTCTCTGTGAGTGAGGGAATGAGTGACGTGGAACGATGCCACTAGTTGTAAGGCCCCGTAAAATTTATCCTGAACACCGTGATTCTATGATGCCGAAATAGGTGTAGAGGTCAATAATGGTAGATCTACGGTTCGAACTTTTGGGATTGATCAGTGCATAGAGAAGTTAAAGGAAAATGTTGGAAAAAATAGGGCATTACTGCGGCCAATTATGCGACCGAAGAATCAATCTACGTGTTACACCCCATGTTTTCGTACGTGAGAGTACATCGTAAGTCAATTGATGTAAGCTCAGA
>ML368904.1:1411-16144 GCA_005239525.1 Nicotiana knightiana
CTATAAGAAGTATCCGAGAAAGAATTCACCAACGGGGGAAACCATAACCTTAGACCTTTATTATCATTGTTTACATTAAATTGTTAGTCAATTACTAGTTTATTATTTTGTTAGTAGAATTAGTTAAACAACACAAATTGATATTCAAAAGTCTTAAGAAAAGTGATTAAGTAACAGTTTAGTATTTTATAGACTCAATTGATACGTTCAATTCTCTGTGGGATCGACTTTGGGCTTAATACCCCAGATTATATTTGCAGCGCCCGTTTAGTCTTTTTATAAGACATAGTTGAGCGTGATCAGAACACCGTATAAATAATGACGCCATATCTTCATGGCGTGAACAATTGCTGCCAACTCGAGATCATGAACTGGATAGTTCTTCTCATGCACCTTCAATTGTCTGGACGCGTAGACAATCACCCTACCGTCATGCATCAACAATGCTCCGAGGCCAATCCTCGAAGCATCACAATAGACGGTATAGGACCCTGAACCCGTAGGCAATACCAACACTAGAGCTGAAGTCAGGGCTGTCTTGAGCTTCTGAAAGATCTCCTCGCACTCCTCAGTCCACCTGAACGGAGCACCCTTTTGAGTCAACCTGGTCATCGGTGCTGCAATGGATGAAAAACCCTCCACAAAACGGTGATAGTACCCAGCCAAACCAAGGAAATTACGGATCTCCGTAGATGATGACGGTCTAGGTCAACTCTGCACCGCCTCCACCTTCTTCGGATCTACTTTGATCCCATCCCAAGAAACTATGTGGCCCAAGAATTCCACTAAATTAAGCCAAAACTCGCATTTAGAGAAGTTTGCATACAATCTCTTCTCCCTCAAAGTCTGAAGCACAGTCCTCAAGTGCTGCTCATGATCTTCTCGTGATCGGGAATACACCAGAATGTCGTCAATAAACACAATGACGAAGTAATCAAGATAAGGCCGGAACACACTGTGCATCAAATGCATAAAAGTTGTTGGGGCATTGGTCACCCCAAATGACATAACAAGAAACTCATAGTGGCCATATCTGGTCCTGAAGGCAGTCTTCGGGATATCCGGCTCCCGAATCTTCAGATGATGATAACCAGAACGCAAGTAAATCTTGGAGAATACCCTGGAACCCTGTAGCTGGTCGAATAAATCATCAATGTGAGGCAAACGATACTTGTTCTTCACGGTGACCTTGTTCAACTGCAGATAGTCAATACACATACGCATAGAACCATCCTTTTTCTTCACAAATACTACTGGAGCACCCCAAGGTGATACACTGGGTCTGATGAAACCCTTATCGAGCAACTCCTGTAACTGCTCCTTCAACTCAGGAGGAGCCATACGGTAATGAGGGATAGAAATGGGTTGAGTGCCCGGCAACAAATCAATGCCAAAATCAATATCTCTGTTGGGCGGCATACCCGAAAGATCAGTTGGGAATACATCAGGAAAGTCCCTCACTACTGGAACTGACTCAACTGGAGGGGTATCAACACTGACATCTCTCACATAGGCTAAGTACGCATCACACCCCTTCTTAAGAAATGAAATGACCCTGCGGGGAGTATACTCTAAGGTACCTCTCCACTCAAATCTCGAAAAGCCTGGCATAGCCACCGTCACGGTCTTAGCGTGATAATCAATAATAGCATAATGGGGCGACAACCAGTCCATGCCCAAGATAACATTGAAATCTACCATGCTGAGTAATAATTAACCAACCCTAGTCTCAAAACCACTAAGAGAAATCAAACACGACCGATAAATGCAGTCCACAACTAGAGAGTCTCCCACAGTAGTAGATACATAGACAGGAGAACTCAAAGAATCCTGAGATATCCCCAAATGTGGTGAAAAATAAGAGGACACATATGAATACGTAGAGCCTGGATCAAATAATACGGATGCATCCCTATGGCAGACAGGGACAATACCTGTGATGACTGAGTCTGAAGCAACCGCCTCGGAACGGGCTGGAAGGGCATAGTATCTGGCCTGGCCTCTCCCTTTAGGGAGACCTCTACCTCCCCGACCCCCACCTCGAGCTGACTGAGGAGGTGGAGTGGCAGTTGGGGCTGTAAGAATAGCCGGAGGACCCGACGGAGCACGTGGAGGCCTATAAGACTGTGGAGGTGCACCCCTCCTATCCTTGGGGAAATCTCTACTCACGTGACGAGTGTCACCATACTCAAAGAAACCCCTCGGAGGACACTGCAGCTGAGACTGAATAGGAGCTGGCCTGCTGGGCTGGCCAAAAATAGCACCTCGAACTGGAGGCACACTAGATACTGGCGATGCATAATAGAACTCCTGAGGTCTAGGAGGAACTGGAATACCGCTGGTTGCTGGAAGGGCTGAATGAACAGGGCAACCCATAAAGCCCCTACCATGACGTGTTGCGTGTGCACGAGCTCCTGAAAAATGTCCAGTCTCTCGAGACCTCTTGTCCTCTCTCTCCTCTCTGTCCCGGGCCAACATGCCCTCTACTCTCCTGGCAATACGCACTGCCTGCTTGTAAGTGATATCCATCTCCAACTCTCTATCCATACTGGTCCGAATACTAGGATGGAGTCCCTCAATGAAGCGGCAAACCCGCTCTCTGACTGTGGCAACCAAGGATGGTTCATGCCGAGCTAACTCATTGAAACGCACTGCATACTCCGACACAGTCATAGTACCCTGGCAGAACTGCTCGAACTCCGCACGCTAAGTATCCCTGAGTCTCTGAGGGACATACTCTCGCAAAAACATCTCTGAAAACTGAGTCCAAGTGAGTGAGGCTGCCTCGTCCCGACTACTCAGCTCATAGGCCCGCCACCACTGATATGCCGCTCCCCTCAGCTGGAAAGCGGTGAAAGAAACCCCACTGGTCTCCACAATGCCCATAGTGCAGAGAATACAATGACACTCTTCAAGAAATCCCAGAGCATCATCTGAAGCTAGTCCACTGAAAGTAGGTGGGTGGTACTTCTTGTACCTCTCGAGTCTGAGTTGCTCGTCCTCAGAAGCCGCTGCCCTAGCATCATGCTAAACTGGAGTCGCTGGGGGCATAAGAATATACTCCGGGGCCAGATCAGCCTGGCCCTCTGCTCAAGAGTGCGGGCTACAAGAGTCTGTGCCGCTCCTCCGGCTTGAGATGTAGCCGGAGCTATCAGAAATAGTCCAGCCTGTTCTAGAGTACTGAACATGCTCATGAATTGAGCGAAAGTCTCCTGCAAGGCTGGAGCAGCAATAGGGACCTCCTGTGCCGGCTCTCCAGCTGGGGCTGCCATAGGCTCCTCTGCCGCTGCTCTCGCCGATGCTCGGGTTGCACCGCGCGGTCGTCCTCTACCCCAGTCCCAGCCCCGGTCTCTAGCGGCTCTGGCAGAGAGCTCGGGTGCCTGGTCGTCGGTCCTCCTAGTACGGGTCCTCACCATCTGTGGGAAAGAATAGAATAGAATTTTAGAATTTTTGATGTCAATAACTCGCCCGACAAGGAAATCATAGAAATATCATTGTTCTTAACAGTTACATAGCCTCCCGGAGATAGATACGGGCGTCTCTGCACCGATCCGCGAGACTCTAATAAACCGGCTTGTCACTTGTGACTCCTATGAAACTAGACGCTCTGATACCAACTTGTCACGACCCGATTTACCCACCGAGAGGCATTGTGACGGCACCTAGTCTCTACGACTAGGTAAGACTAATTGCGGAAAACACATATTAAATAGAAGCAATAAAATAAAGATGAAATAAGTTAGTCTACAATGAAACATTGCCACTTGGCTTCGTACAAAATACAACTTTTCCCAAATCCCGGAATATCACTTTAATCACAAGCTCTGTCTCAAAATAGCTATATACAACGAGAGGGAATTTACATAAAAAAGAAATCTATCTAAATCTGGAGTGGAAGGTGACTAGAAGGACTCTACGGACCCGGCAGAATTACCTTTCGGTCTCCTAAAAGATGCTGCTCGGACCCCTAGCCACGATACTGAGCGCTGGTACCTGGTTCTGCACACGAAAAATATGTGTAGGAAAGGGCATGGGTACACCACAAATTGGTACCCAGTAAGTGCCAAGCCTAACCCCAGTCGAGTAGTGACGAGGTCAGGTTAAGGCTCAACTAGATTTTTATAGTAAAAACAATTTAAAATTTGAACAGAGAAATATAATAAGCTGAGGCAAATTAGTAGAAGCAATGAGCTAACAGGAAATAGTAACAGGGAGCCCTCGGCTCAGCATAACATATTAGTAACAAGTATGCAATGCAGTACAGGGGGAAAGCTCCCGGAATCTCATCTGTAGTCCCAATTTAAATATGCAATGAAGTACAGGGGAAAGCTTCCGGAATCTCGTCTGTAGTCCCAATTTAAATATACTATGCCGTACATGGGGAAAGCTTCCGGAATCTCGTCGGTAGTCCCAATTTAAATATGCAATGCAGTACAGGGGGAAAGCTCCCGGAATCTCGTCCTTTGTCCCAATTTAAATATGCAAATGCAATACAAATACCTAATACAAATTTATTTTTATATTTAAAACAGTTCAGGAGAAATCACAGGCAAAAATATGGATAAAACCACCTAAACATGGTAGACATAGTAATAACTAGGAAAAATTCAAGTAAAACAGGTAGGCATGCTATTTCCTAATCTAAACTACATAGTCGATACATAAATCGGTGAAATAGGAGTGAAATTATCTAAGTCATGGAGGGAAAAATGGAGTTTTAGCAACAATGGACCGTGTACGTACTCGTCATCTCAAGCACACGGCGCCCAAACCACATAAAACAGTATTAAAATAGCCTAGGGGAAGTCCCCAACACAGAGTTAGGCAAGCCACTTACCTCGACTACGCTACTCAACTCAAACCACACTCTTGCCACGAGTATCCGACTTTGAATGGCCCAAATCTATTCAATTCGATTGCATAATGTAAATATCATTTTAAGGAATCAAAATAGCTAATAAGTTCAAGGCTAATACGCGAAATTAGGAAAATTGGCCAAAAAGTCCCCCGGGCCCACGTCTCGAAATCGAGTGAAAGTTATAAATTTAGAACACCCATTCACTCACGAACTCACTCGAACAAGAATCATCGAAAACTGATGACAAAATCCTATTAAATTCTCGAATTTCCTAATTTGGGAAACTTCTTCCCATTTGCATGATTTTTCACCTAAATCTTTTGATTGCATGGAAGAAATTGCTATAGATTAATGATATACAAAAGGAATAGGGTTTGGAATTGTTACCTATGAAACTTTTCCTCAAAACTCACTCCAAATCGCCTACACCCGAGCTCCAAATTATTTTTAGAAGTTATGAAATTCAAGCCCTCAAATTTGATATAAACTGCCCAGTAATTTCCGCACCTACACCCCTTGAACCGCACCTGCGAAAAATCCATTGCATGTGCGAAAACCCACTAAGAGGCATGGGTCCGCACCTGCGGTCAATTGGCTGCATCTGCGGCTCCGCACCTGCGGAACCACAACCGCACCTGTGAGAACTGGTTGACTTGACCAAGTCTGCACCTGCGAGCCCCTCTTCCGCACCTGCGGAAAGTCCATCTCAGGTGCGGGACACCAGAACCAGAAATGGTTCAGCTATTTTCCAAGTTCCAAAATCACCCGTTGAGCATCCGAAACATCCCCGAGGCCTCCGGGACCTCAACCAAACTTACCAACCAGTCCTAATACCTTCCCCAAACTTAGTCGAGCCACCAAAACGCATCACATAACACCAAAAACACCAATTATACATGGATTCAAGCCTAAGAATTTATGAAATTTTTGAACTCTACAACTGATGCCGAAACACCTCGAAACTAGTCCGAATGACCTCAAATTTTGCACAGAGGTCACAAATGATACAACGGACCTACATCCACTCTCGGAATTTCATTCCGAGCCCGATATCAAAATTTCATCTATCGGCCGAAATCGCCAAAATTCTAACTTTTTCCAATTCAAGCCTAAATCACATTTCGGACATGCTTCTAACTCCGAAATCATCCAGCGGAGCTAACGGAGTCGACGGAATCTCATTCCGGACCTGTCTTCCCACAGTTCCAACTACGGTCCGATTTCTAAAGCTTAAACTCACATATAAGGACTATGTGTCCAAAAACTCTTCGAATTTCACCACTCAGTGTTCCAACAAGTCCCAAAAGAAATAGACATGGGGAAAGCAATTATTAAGGGATCGGGGCGCTAACTGTCAAAACGACCTACCGGATCGTTACAGTTTTAGGTTTAATTACACCTAACAAGAGCTCCATTTCCTTGTTCCTTTCGTTCACCCAGAGTTATGTCTGTAGAGTGGACAAAGAAAAAGGGTCATTTTTCCTGTAGTATAAGTACCACTATATATTTTATATGGTAAATATGATGTTCTGCTTCTAAGAATACGGTTTCGACATATTTTGATTATTTCTCCGGTACAGTTATTTTTCTTCCATTTTTTCCTCTGTTTATCCAACCTTTTCTGATTATCAGTGTTATTTAAGATGTATTCTTATGATGTTTTGAATCTTCCATAGTTTAGCTTGCTTTCATCTGAAATCCTAACCTAATTGATGATATGTTGTTGCGCCTCTGTTTTCTGTGCTTATTTTCGCTCTTTTCACCATTTAATCTTAACTTTCATCCCTTTCTGTTAAAATGCAGTAAGAATCTGAAAATGCATTAGAGGTATTTAAGAAATTTCCCGAAAGAAACTATGGATGTTTTTGGACTCTGTTAATTTGATTTTGACTGAGCAAAATAAGCTTCAAATATGATGTTTCAAAATTTGGGATAATTGTGTAATCCAACAGACGCACCTTTTAATTTTATTGACCTTCTTTGTTTCTCTTTTCCCCTCATGCCTCATGGATTATAAAGGCATGAATGTGTTTCAAAAATTCATGTCTAATTTCATATTTCCATACCTAGATGTGAGGATGAGTGAGATGCCCACAGGTTGATATCAGCAGGTGCATAATTTCCACATTAATATTTTATTAGTTACCCCTAAATTAAGGAATTCATCAAAAGGGTACATTTACACTATGCAAATTCGCAGATAAAATTGAAGGTGGACATGTTAAGTTGTTAAATACAAGCACTTAAAAGCCACAAGTGAAGACTAGGATGCTCATTCAATTGAAATAACCTTAGCTCAAGTAATATTTAATGCTCCATGGACTCATAGTCGTTGCTTTCTAAACCTCTTGAGTTTGTCTTTATAAAGATTGCCTCAATACTGAAGAAAAAAAACATTTGCAATGATATTCCTTAAGAGTTCAATTATTCTGTACTTAAATATTTTTGCAATCAAATTACAGTTAACTGTGGTTCTACACTTCTTTCAATGCTTTAAAGATGCCAATACAAAATTTTAATGAAGCAGCACTATTCAAAAGTGACAAAGGCGTGTCCTAGATCATTCAGAAAATATTCTTAATTGGAAAGGATAATGCTCATTGTGTTAGCTTTGGAGATACTGATTGTAAATGTATGCACAATATTTATTTTCACATGCCAATACTCTTTGGCTTGTTACTTCTTAAAACTGAGAACTTGACAAAGTTTCCCCTTGGTATATGAATGAGTTTGGGTTGAAGCTAGCCGTCATGTGCCTAAAAAATGTATTAGTCCCTGTAATATAGAAATTTGTATCTCTGATAGCTAACCCTCCGCAGTTTTCATTCTTGAATGCCTTTCCACATCCTATAATGGAGACAAGTACACACTTAAATTATCTTTTCTTGAAGAATGATTGTGGCAATTAAGTGGACCAATTGGACATGTCTGGTTGCCTACTTCAATGTCATATTGCAGTTTATTTATTTGCAGTTGTATATGATTATATGAACCTACCATGAATAAATATTTTAGTACTTATTCAGCTTAATTTTTTATTTTTCTCATATATTCCAAAACCAGTAGGTCATGAAATAGGCACTCTATTTGACGGTTCCTTTTAATCTTGACTAAACCCTATTTTTCTTGTTATTGGTTTGCGTTTAGTGAGAACGAATAACATATAATCTTTTGCTAAGTATAAAATTTATCTCCATCAGTATCAAAAGTTCATTTTATCTATTCTCATACGCTTCTATCACTGGTTTTCTATGAAAAACATTCGTTCATCTTCATGGCTTCGGTGATGTTCTACGGTGCTCCATTTTACTCTTTCAAGGTAAGCATATAGTTAAAAAGGTTAGTTTGCTGACCTATTGTGTTAGATATTTTACTACGACTCTATTGTTTGAAGGTTTATAAGTTTGACTTAAACTGAGCTTGAATAAACTGATAATCAGAAATCGTCAATCTGTAGGCTGTAAATTTATAGAACTTTGATCTTTTTTATTCTTTGTCCCAAAGTAAAGATTTGGATAATCTCATATGTTTAGATAGCCCTTGTGATTGGGTTATCTATGAATTGCTCAAATTGAAATAAACACTCAGAACCAAAACTAGTTAGAGGTATGGAATGTATAACCATATTGTTGAAGCAGTAGAACATTGCTCATTCTTAACTTATATATTTCATATGCTTCACTTCTGCACTTCTATCACCGGAAGAGATTGTGTTTTCTATTTTATACAATCAGCACCTTTGAAAATAACTAATGGGTTTCATTTTATTCTACCAGGACCCTGTTATTCACCAGCCGAGCAATTTTTCAAAGCTTGCAGCAATTATTGCCTGAAATTGTTGTTTGGGTTTTTACTGTCCAGATAATGATCGTGTATGTATTAAGTTACATGTTTAACCTGCATCTCTAGAGTTTCTTAGTTATGTATATATGATTATTTTCTTATGTGTTGCTAAAGCTAATCTGGTTCAATAATTTTCTTGAGCACATGTGGCCTCACATGGACAACATACTCTCCATTTCTTAACGATGTTTTAAATTTTCTTTTCATAGTGTCTTAGGTAACTAGCTTGTACTATTGAAACTAGAAAGTTGCAATCCTGATACCAATTCTATATGTATTATAGCTGGATTGCTCGCTTAAGACTCAACTTGCGGTCATTTGTTAGTTTAATTTACATCCACTGAACTTAGTTTCATGCGCATCTTTCTGTGATAGGACTATATGTAAGTCCTCAGTTTGATTAGAGAACATTGAAGAATAGCAATTGAAATGGGAAGGCTACTTTCCAGAACTTTGGGCAAGACCAAGGTCAAGAGAATGTTATACTATATATTTAAATTCTGATACCGACTTTTACTGTAGCTTAAATATACTTTGATCTAAATTTAGCATGTTATTAATGAAGGTTCAAATGTAGGAAAAAATTCAACCATGCACCAGCATTCAAACGGCTATGTTTTGAAGATTTTTTTGTGTTTGTATAAAATCTAAGTTTCAAACAATTACGCTATGTTCACATTGGGTCCGGGCTACCCGCTTGTAATTGCATAAGATTTTCTCTCACAAGAATAAGTAAATGTCATATTTTCTAAAGTGATATTAATGCACACAACAAGAATTCGGTCATACCTGCCTAACTGAATGTGCAAATTAAACAACATAGTTAATTATTTTATATATATTCAGTTGTCAAGTCGGTCAAATAGACTCATATATAATTTACCATTGTGAACTTGATATGGGATTGAATTGATTGACATGAGATAAGAGAAATTTGTACTGAACAATTAGGAATACACGTGCAACTCACGTGTTCAAAATCTAGTATTAACAAAATAATCAAAAATTAATTGAACCATACAGATAGCGAAGAGTAACCGACATGATTTTGACGGTTCGAAAAGTCTAATTTTAGTTATACTTAATAGAATAACCGAAAAATTAGTATGATACAAATTTTATAAAATAACCGGCCGAACCGAACTGTTGAAACCCCTATATATTATAGAGTATGATTAGTTACCTCACTAAGAGAATAATCAAAATAAAAAGATGCATTTTTTTTAATTAAAAATGAAAATTTTCAACTATGTACATATAAATAGCTTATTACAAAAATTGGTAATTCATTAAATATTATTAATATTAACCAAATATTATTAATATTAACCAATTAGTTATTTGTTGCAAAAAGGAAAAGGTCAAATCTTTGCTTTCTTTGTGAAAATTGCGCGGGGCACCCTATTTGGTCGCCCCCATTTAACTTATACCCGCTTTTTTAAAAACTTTCAACTTGTACCCACTTTTTAAATAACTTCAGCTCCTTTTCCCTTGCTGAGCTGTAGTTCACCAGTTAAGCTGAAGTTCACTAGTTAAGCTGAAGTTCGCCAGTTATAAAGACAAAACTTCAGATCTAGAGCTGAAGTTCCCTAGTGTAACTGGGGAACTTCAGCCCCGTATGCTGAAGTTTTTGTCTTTATAACTGGGGAACTTTAGCCCCGTATGCTGAAGTTACAAAGACAAAACTTCAGATCTAGAGCTGAAGTTCCCTAGTGTAACTGGGGGAACTTCGGCCCCGTATGCTGAAGCTTTTATCTTTATAACTGAGGAACTTCAACCCCGTATGCTGAAGTTTCCCAGTTAAAAAGACAAAAACTTCAGCTCTAGAGCTGAAGTTCCCCATTTACTAGAGCTGAAGTTCCCTAGTTACAAAGACAAAAACTTCAGCTCTAGAGCTGAAGTTAGTTCCCCAGTTACAAAGACAACAACTTCAGCTCTAGAGCTGAAGTTTGCAAGCTACTTCAGGCCCATTTACTAGAATGCTGAAGTTTTGCGTGATTGCCTTTGCTACTTCAACCCCGCATGCTGAAGTTATGCGCAAAAGCGGGTACGGATGTAATTTTTTTTACAAAGCGGGTATAAGTTAAAACGTGGCACAAAAAGTGGATACGGATGCAAAAGCCCCGCTTTCTTTTGAGTGAGTGTTAATAGAATTGATTAAGTACATCTTAAAGAGTTTGAATCTCAATGTTAGAATTATTTGGCGGAGTATTGAGATGCTTTGAATTGAAATTAAAAGTAGAAGATGAAACATGAAAAACATGATGTGTATCACATTGTGTAACATTTGTGTATCACATATGTATCATATTAATTTGTATCAAATGTGTATCACATGTATATCCATGTATACTTTTGTGTGTGATATATACATTCGTGATACATGTGTCGCAGAAGAATTTTTGAACTCGATTTCAACTACAAATTTTGATATTAAATCAGTCAAAATCACCTCTAATCTTTCTCAAAATTTGTATATTGACTCATCTATATGTTTTCAATGAATTTCAACCATACCCATTGAAAAAAGTCCTTTTGCTTAGATTTTTGGAATCTTGTATATATATATTTTTTTGTATTTAATCACTTTGTTTGCTACCTCATCCATGAAATTTTATTTTCGTCTTGCATCTAATATTGTTAAGCATGCGTAAAAATATGAAGGGAGATCTTTGTGTGTGATTCTTGGAGAGAAAGAACCTTATTTATTTGGGTTTTTAATTTTTATATGTGCTTGGCTAGTTTTGGTAAGTCTATGATTAATGGATAGAGGTTGTTAAGTTGGAACTTATTTGGAACATTATGTAAGATTCCCATTAGGGTCGTAAGTTAGGAGCTAGTTGTGCATATTTCTATGGCGCGCTAGTTTAGCCTGGTCTGTTAGGGTTTTATCTTACATTGTAAGTGGTTAATGTTGAGTTCACATTACTATTTCGTTCCTCTTAGTGCCAGCTTTAATCTACTGGTTATTGTTGTTGTTGTTGTATATCGTCCCATTAAAAAAAAGGTGCTGGTTTAATTTTATTTAATTAGGGCAGATATTATTTCGGAAGAGTATTTTCAGGTCAGAGGTTGAAAAAGTCTTCCCCAAATTTGAGATAACTTTAACTCAATAGAGTTGACCCCGTGCTCTCCAAGGCACTGCTCAATAGATCGAGTCCGCGACGTAAATAAGTTGCAACTGAATTGAATTGGGGGTTCTTCTTTATTTTCGTCCGTTTATGGGTAATTTGTAGGTTTAATAGGCGACTTATAATATAATATTGATCTCCAGTTCATTTAGAATGTGATCTTAGATAGAAGAGCATAGAAGTCGAGAACTATGGTAGAAGATTAATAGGTAGTCCTTAATTTGATTTTACTATCTGCTCTCTCTTCTCCTTGTCATTACCAAAAAAAAACCATAAGGATCGCTCCAACGAGGGTAAGAGAGTAAATTACAAGAACTGCAGTCCTGGCTAGTTATTAACCTCTATAGTAACCCTTAAACAACGATGCTCCTCACAACCCTGCAACGGCCACCTGCCTAAACGGGTTTACAAGCATCACCGGTTAGGTTGGCCTAACCAAGGTTTACTGTCGAAATTAGCAACTGCCTGGTCTATATAGTTCTTAACCTAAAACCTTATTGGGGTTATACAGTAGGCTTTTTAATAACAAAACATGCTTTCTAAATAACCTTCGAATACTAAGTCTAACACTTGCCTGTTTAGCCTATCATTTAGGCTAACAGTATTTTAAAAATAATAAGATGAAAGATAAGAACAATACCGGAGACCTTCGATCTTGGGGCCAAAACCTTCAAAAAAAAACCATAAGGATCGCTCCAACGAGGGTCAGGGAGTAAATTACAAGAACTCCAGTCCTGGCTAGTTATTAACCTCTACAGTAACCCTTAAACCACGATGCTCCTCACAACCCTTCAACGGCCACCTGCCTAAACGGGTTTACAAGCATCACCGGTTAGGTTGGCCTAACCAAGGTTTACTGTCGAAATTAGCAACTGCCTGGTCTATATAGTTCTTAACCTAAAACCTCATTAGGGTTATACAGTAGGCTTTTTAATAACAAAACATGCTTTGTAAATAACCTTCGAATACTAAGTCTAACACTTGCCTGTTTAGTCTATCATTTAGGCTAACAGTATTTTAAAAAAAATAAGATGAAATATAAGAACAATACCGGAGACCTTCGATCTTGGGGCCAAAACCTTCTTTTACTTATTATCAACCAATTTAAAGTATTCAAGAGGGGTTCTTTACAAGATTAGAGAGAAGCTAGTGAGAAGGGAGAGCGTTGGCTAATGCCTACCTCCTCCAAAAACCCAAATGATCCTTATATAATGGATCGTTCTACAAACAAACAAAACTAAAAAGAATTGCCGACAAAATAATTACAATAATGGCCGAAAGAAAATTCTACATTATTACAAACGGACAAACTACTTTATAAAAGTAGATTCCCTTCACTAATGGAGGGGTCCGTTACTTTATGATATTTATCTTTATTACCCCAATAATTCATCCTATGGGGCCTTCGTGTCTTATTCATGCTTCATGCTTTTCCTTTTCCTTTGTTGTCTTTAACAGAAGATTCTTCTGTTACTTCCTTTAATTTTTCGAGGAAGTCCTCTATTTCATCAATATTCACCTCTGTGTCCGAGGTACTTTGTGCTTCTCCTGATGCACAGGTTTCTCCATCTAAAGTATTTCCTATGGAGGTCATAGAGACATCATCTCCAATTCTTGTTTCAAAATTTCTTGCAAGATCTTTCTTTATTTCCTCTAAATATGAAGCGAGGATTTCTTGCTTGGATATAGCTCCTTTCTTCATTTGAAGTTTTCTGGTAATTTGTTGGAAGGGACTCATTTCTCCTTCACCAGTATTGACTTTCTCTTGTTTGGCATAGAGATCAATTTTTTCTTGGATTTGCTGAATTAATTCTTCACCAAATAGTTGTCCTTGCTGGTTCGTCTGGACTAATTTATTCCAGAATTTATTATAAACAACTCTTTGAAGGCAAGGAATTCCTTCACTAGTATGACCAGTTTCCACATCCCATTTCATTATCCATGGAATGGAAAATTCAATGAAAAAATACATGGCTGCAATGCCATCATAAAAGATATTATCTTTTTGGAGGGAGGTAATTTTGGGAGATATTTCTACCCATTGAGTATATAAACTCTTGAATAAAGGAGGAAGTATTTCCAATGATGGACCATATAATTTCCACCATTTGAAGAACCAATTTGGAATTTGCTGATTGTTCATATTAGAACACAGTTTGATAAACCATGAGTGTCTCCTATTAGGATTCTCATAAAGAAAAGTTTTATTAAAACTTTCAACATAGTCCCAATAATTAAATTTAACTGAGACTTTCTGGTCAGGATGATCATATTCTCGATCCTTGAGGGTACTAATACTCCATTCATCTGAAGGTATTACTTTCTTGATAATGATTTTCGAAAAACTATAAGTTTTTCTTGTATTTGCAGGATAAAAGTGATGAATATCAGCTGATACTGTTTTTTAGAGTATAATCTCATAGTGCATCCTGTATTTATAAACAGGAATAGCGTATGACGCTGTATCAAAATACCTGGCCATTAATTACCATGGGTTATCCTTCCATTTTAGGTCGGATTGTTCCAAAAGAATTATTAACTCTTTTGTACCCTTTAGGTTATAAACCTTAAGGTTTTCATTACTGCCCTCTGATATAACTGAGGAGTAGGTTGGCACATTAGATGATGAACCTTCATTTTTCTTGGATTGTATATAATCCATAAATTCCTTGTATAACGGATGCTCGGTATTACCTCCTGCTATGTTAGCAGCAATTAGCTTTTGGTTTCCCATTTGAGCGAGAATATTATTCTCTCTACTATTAGTAGATGCTCTTCCTCTTCCTCGTTGCCGAGGAGGCCTGTATGTAGGCCTCATTATCTGAAAATGTGAGAAGAAAACTTATTAGTTCAAATATTCTCTTGTAAGAAAATCAGGAAGGGTATTATCAGACCCTTTTT